>VKOC01017065.1:0-75021 GCA_009364415.1 Spea multiplicata
ACCAATCCACACGCATACCAATCCACACATATACACCAATACACACATATATACTAATACACATATACACCAATCCACACGCATATATACCAATCCACACATATACACCAATCCACACATATATACTAATACACACACATACCAACCCACTCTCACTTAATGCTTTCCTACCTTTCCTTTCTTCTTTCAGCTTCTTTTCTTCTTCTTCGCTCCTCTTCTTCAGTTTTTCTGTCTTCTTCCGGGTCAGAGGGCACGGACAGCGGTGGGCGCGGCTTCAGTGCTGTGCGCCGGGATCTGACAACAGACCCCGGCGCACAGCAGCTGTTGCCGCGTGGATCACAAGGGAGCGGTATCGGAGGTCTTTAACAGACCTCCGGCTCCCTTCAGTGATTTTAAGCCGGGTTGAACCCGGCTTAAAATCACTGAAGGGAACCGGAGGTCTGTAAAGACCTCCGATACCGCCCCGTTTCGAGCCTGCTCCTCCGGCGGCGGACATTTACTGTCCGTCTCTGGAGGCGGCTGCCGCAAGTTGGGCGCCGCGGCGCGCGGCGGGACGCCCGCCGGCGGCGCGGAACCCACGTTCGGCGCCACCCTGGCAGTGTGGCGCCCTGTGCGGTCGCACAGGGTCGCACACCCCAAAGGCCGGCCCTGTCCTTCGGTATACTATGAATTTGTATGTGTTGAGGATACAGAATGACAGCACAACACACAGCAATTTGATGAAGCAAAACTTTAATACAGAACTCTTACTACAGCAGATAGAAAATAGCTATGTGTGTAAACTTATGTATATGTATATATATGTGTGTATGTGTGTGTGTGTGTGTAAAACGGGTTAAGCAATCAATGCTATAGTGTCAAATGTCAATACAGTAATACATCACCAAGCCAAGTAGTTATCACTCCTCTAGCTGATTAACTCGCAACTCAGCAGGGACTGGGAAATCCCTCAGAACAGTCACTTTTTTCGGATGCAAGGATCCCTGGATCCGTCCAGGGCTGTCCGTGCTCGTCTCGCAAACACTGCAGGTGAGGCTTCAAAGTTTGTGGTCTCAGCCGTGGGTTTTTAAAGCCGTTGTGGGGACTTTCCAGAATCTTCCAGGGGCGAGTGTCTTTACATCATGGTGTTATCTCTAGGTGGCTTCTGTGACGCAGGCTGGCCCTCTATTGTATGATGCTGACCGGGCACTTTAGACAGAGGTCCCTCACCGTGTTGTTTTCATGTGTTTGGGCGTTTCCTTATCTATTTAGCACAGTGATCTGTACGTGTTGATGCCTAAGTCTTAACTTAACTAATTAACCCTGTCATGACTGGGCCCCGGAGGCATATAATTCTTTACACTTACACATACACAATTACACATCCATGCTCATATAGAAAAAAACAAACACTGAATATATATACTTTAGTGTATGAGTACTGGGAGTCATTTAATTAAGGATTGCTAAAGAGAATTCATACAAGTTACTAATAAGTATAAAGAAAATGTGAATATATATATATATATATATATATACCAGTGTGATATATCTGCCAGACTTATAAAGGTGTAGTTTTAAATGCAGAAAAACAGTGCTTTAGATCATATTAATATATAGTGTTCATGTGCTGATAATCTCACAATGAGAAATATCTAGAATCATAACACACTAAGCATGTATACGAAAAATAAAAAAATGACTCTAAACACACCTACAAATCCTCCATGGAGCAGGCTGCGAATGAAATGCTCCCATATGCTCCAATATAATTATACATCAAACATATAAGTGCTCAAAAAAAGAGAAAAAGAATAATACAAAACCAAATCCGCTGCCCACATCGTGGGGAGTCTGGTTGACATGGCTTTTCAGAAACAAACCGACCAGTTTCGGCACTTCACTGCGCCATTCTCAAGGTACATGTTCTTCTTACCATAAATACTGGTGGAGTATTATCATATTATACATGTCTAGATATCCTTGCTTTCGACAGCTATGCTCATGCACACACACACAAGTACACATCCATGCTCACACACACACACAAGTACATATCCATGCTCACCCCCCCACACACAAGTACACATGAATGCTGAAACACACACAAGTACACATCCATGCTCACCCCACATACAAGTACACATGAATGCTCACACACACAAGTACACATCCATGCTCCCACACACAAGTACTCATGTATATATATATATATATAAGATTATTTGGATATAATTTGTAACAAATTCATCTTTTTTGCATTCTCTGTATCCTGAGATTTAATACTCTTGATATTGGGAAACAAAATAGACAATGCATTATTCCTTTGTAGATCTTCTTAAGTAAATTGTGGATGATTTTTTGTATTCTGTATATTCAACTACCAAATAAAGAGTCATTCCAAGTATCATTACGGACAGTACTATGTAAAGCTTGACATTAACACATAAAAAATTACTATAAGCAAAAGTGATGACATATCCAAGAGACTCCCATAAGCGGTAATTGGCGAAGGCTGCTTCTTTACGGTCAGCAAATAACACACCGTAAAAAGCTGTAAAAGAAAAAAAAATATTTCATCTGATTGTCCTATTATGAATGGGTTACTCTAGTACATTGTTTGCTATTTTACATTTATATCAAATATTATAAAACAGGAAACTGTATTTCTGAATGTGGCAATTTTAAAATACATCACTTTGCCATTGTGGTTTTAGTTGTTTTAGTAAAGCCTATTGTACATAACCATAATCTAACAATATTTTGTATCATACCTTCAGTATAATAGTTGCCCTTTTAAACTATTATGCAACAGAAAAGTCTTATTGTTGAACGTTGATTCTTGCATAATCAATAACAAACACCGACAATAATACCTTTGACTAATCCAACAACAATAAAACAAAAGAAGTAAGAATGACCCCAAGTACAAGGTAATATAATAGCTGAGCAGGATAATTGTAGGACATGTCTCAAGTTTTATTTATGCTTGGACTATACACTGAATATAAATTCTACCAGTACTTCAGTACTTCAGTCTTATATGCTTATCTGTATGCTTGTACATCTGTATGCTTATTCACTCCAGTGACTAAAATCACCATCTCTTCTTTAGCCACTTAAGGACTGATGGCAGTATATCCCGTCTCAGCAATCTGGACCTTAACAAGAATATTCCATTAAACATGGTTATAACACTAGATAACCATTGGAACTCAAAGCGTTAACCCACTCTTATTTTAAAACCATCACTCAAAATCACTCACTTCTCATGCAGATTTTTTCCACAAGCAGCCCAGTGTTTCTTACATCCTGTTCCTGTCCCCCTAGACCCGTCCAAAATGATTCACAAAGGGCTGGCTGACCTAACTGGCCCAGAGTAGGTCAGAATTTGTAAACAATTTTGGACCTACGCAATCCTGTTCTTAAACACTGGGCTGCTCGCACGAGTGAGAGGCACCTGGGGCAGACCCACTACACACCCTTAGGTACGCCACTGGTGCTTAGCGCCGGAATATGATGTCATACCCCGTTGCTCTGCATTAGTAGGAGCGAGCAGGCATCATGCTCCCTCTATATGGGGCTGGTTATAGGGAGATTAATGATCACAAAGTAAGAGTGCCCCCTCTTTCTACTGATCCAGACACCCATGCAGAGAAGTAGGGAGAGGTATATCTAAGGTCTGAGTGAGCTGGTCATGAAAATATGTCCAGAGCTGCAGTTTGGCCATTTGTTATAGACAAACAGAGGGACCGAAAGACACAGGTCACCACTTAGAAGCACAACACTCTAGTCCCCCTTGTGCCTCCTATTTACCTTTTTTACTGCTCAACCAATCCCGTACTTTTGCAATGTGCGGCCAAGCACATGTGATGAAATAATGTAGCTACATATCTTAAATTACTATATGTTGCTTTTCAGAAATAGGGAGCTTACCATTAAGTAGCGTTTGACAAATAGCATCTGACATACTCCACAGTGCAGGAAATATGAAAAATACAGCAAGTTGGTTTGGGTGAGGATTCCAGAGTAACAGTGCTATTACACAGGATGCACTTGTAGCTGCAGCTGTTGTTAGAAAAGCAAAGTAATTTATTAGTGAATAACTGGTATTTTCTTAAGAGGTTTTAACTCAAGGGATCTGCTTTTTTTACAAAAGATTTCACACGATGGACAAAAGTATTGGGACACCTGACCATTACCCCAACAGTGAATTTTATGATATTGAATTGCTAATACATAAACATTAATATGTAGTTTGTCCTCACTTTGCAGCTTCAACTCTTCTGGGAAGGTTATCCACAAGATATTTGGAGTGTTTCTTTGGTAATTTTTGCCCATTCATGCAGTAGATCATTTGTGAGGCATTGATGTTGAATGAGAAGGTCTGGCTCACAATCCATGTTCTAATTCATCCCAAGGTGTTTGATGGGTTTTTGGTCAGGGCTCTGTGCGGGCCAGTCAAGTTCTTCCACACCAAACTAATCCCACCATGTCTTTATGGACCTTGCTTTGTGCGCTGGTGCAGTTGTTCCTGTCCAAATTGTCTTGGTATGCTAAAGCATTAAAATTTCCCTTCACTGGACTAAAGGGTGAACCCCTGAGAAACAGCCCCCTGGCCCTTATCCCTCCTCGACCAAATGTTAGCATATTGCAGTCAGACAGGTAATGTTTCCCTGGCATCCGTTAAACCCAGACTCGTCCACCAGACTGCCACACAGAAAAGATTTTTAACTGCACAAAACAAGTTTCCGTTGCTCCAGAATTCCAGTGGACGAAGTGTCTTACACCACCAGAGCTGACTCTTGGCATTGTACTTGGTGATGCGAGGCTTGCATATAGCTGCTCGTCCATGGAAACCAATTACGTGAAGCTGCCGCCACACAATTTTTGTTCTGATATTAATGCGAGTGGAAGTTTGGAACTCATCTGCTATGGCATCAGCAGAGCGTTGGTGACTTTTACACACCATGCATACTTGGTGACCCCACTCTGTGATTTTGCGTGGTCTTCCGCTTCATGGCTGAGTTGCTGCCTCTACTTTCCAATAATACCACTTACAGTTGACCGTGGAATATCTAGCAGGGATGACTAATTGCAAAGGTGGCAGCCTATTACAGTATCACACTTGAATTCATCAAGCTCTTCAGAATGACCCATTTTTTCACAAATGTTTGTAAATCAAGACTGTATAACTAGGTGCCTGATTTTATACAATGGGTCTGATTAAAACACCTGAATTTGTGTCCAAATATTTTTCTCCATATATTCTAAGAGCTCAGATGTTGAAAATACTGAAAAGAGGGTTTTTTTTGGAAATGTAATCACGAAAAAACTATTCTATCTTAAGGTCTTACTTACATAAACAAGGTGACGTATGTTTCTCTCAAATCTCTTTTTTCGATTTTCTACACTTACAACACTTGCACCGACTAATCATCGTTTTTCCATCCCTTTACCTAGTATTATTTCTCCCTCACAGACTTCTTTCTGCGAGCTTAAGACTTCATTTTCTTTCTCTGTAGACCTTTTCTTAGGATCTCTTCTTCCCTCTCTCCTATCTGTCAATTTTTAGCCTGCCTCTCTTAAATTCCAAGCTTTATCAACACAAGAGGAAAACTGAAGCCTGTCAATACAATGGGGAACATTCTCAGCCAGTAAAGGGCACCATATGATCATTCCACTGTGGTCTTTAGTTGTTGTGGCATAAAGCGCAGGGAGATGATCTCATATTCTCTATTATTTCACTGCACAGATGGAGCCTGGATATGGAGGTTTCTGCTCATGGCTACACATTATTTTCCTACTTACTATTAAACAAGACTGTAGGATGATATCACCCATGTGATATCATTTCAGCATATTGCACATCTAAAGTGCTGCCATGCGGTATGAGTGTGCATACTTCTGAAAAGGAACTAATTACTATAATTAGTTATACCGGTATATCTCTCACACGGCAGAAGAGTTCCAAACATGTGTCCTGGAAGACATGCCTATTCTGGTCACATTGGTACCAGCTGGCATCTCCCCCCAAATGTGCAGTGTGAATTTACACACACTGTAATGACTATCCCCCAGGACCCTAGAGTGAGTGAATATGAAGTATGTGGATAAGAATCTACTCACTAAGGTCTCATCTTTTTGGGATGTAAATAAAGGTAATGATTGCAATAATGTGTTGTATAAAAAGTGCATGTGCCTTGGCATCATCTGGACAAATGTTAAACATGTTGCTCTTTTTAAGATTGTGATGCATACATTAGAATACACTATTGCCTAAGAATAACTACATGCAACTAATGAATGTCTGATACCAAAATAAAAAGGCTTATAAAAGTACTCATAAACCCACGATTCTTACCTAGCATAAAAAGAGTTATTCGTCCAGTGTATTGTGACAGTTTTCCAAAGAGCAAAGAACATATTGAGTTTGTAGCTCCAAAGCAAATCATCACATATCCAACAAAATGTATCCCTAAAGTGCACGTAACATACGCCTGCAAAAAGAGAAAATACACTAAATACCAATTTTAATGAAAATCATTGTTTGATTAACAAAAAGAGTCTAACTTTACTCCTTTAAGACAATTATTTTTACAGGCAAGGAAGGTTATGTTTTGATTATATGTGTGTATAGATAGATAGATAGATAGATAGATAGATAGATAGATATACACACCACAACATTATTACCACTGACAGGTGAAGTGCATAACACTGATAATCTTGTTATCATGGCACCTGTCTGTGGGTGGGATGTATTAGGCAGCAAGTGAACATGTCTGCAGTGGTCAGTACCTATCAAAAGTGGTCCAAGGAAGGAAAAGCATTGAATCGGCGACAGGGTCATGGCCGGCCAAGGCTTCAGTTCATTTTGGCCCATTTGTTTTTGTTGCACGGTGCCCACATTCACTCCCACTCACTCGCTCTCTTCTTCATCATCATCTTCTATCTTTTATTCTGTTCTCCATTCTATCTTCTATCTTTGTCCATATCTCAACAGACATAACCCAGTGGGACCGACAAAATGGTTTCAGTTACGGTGACGTCCTTGGACGTCAGTGAAACTGCTGTCATTTTGCCCTAACTCGAACAGAATAGCATTGAATCAGCGACAGGGTCATGGCCGGCCAAGGCTTCTGTTCATTTTGGCCCATTTGTTTTTGTCTGCAGTGGTCAGTACCTATCAAAAGTGGTCCAAGGAAGGAAAAGCATTGAATCGGCGACAGGGTCATGGCCGGCCAAGGCTTCAGTTCATTTTGGCCCATTTGTTTTTGTTGCACGGTGCCCACATTCACTCCCACTCACTCGCTCTCTTCTTCATCATCATCTTCTATCTTTTATTCTGTTCTCCATTCTATCTTCTATCTTTGCCCATATCTCAACAGACATAACCCAGTGGGACCGACAAAATGGTTTCAGTTACGGTGACGTCCTTGGACGTCAGTGAAACTGCTGTCATTTTGCCCTAACTCGAACAGAATAGCATTGAATCAGCGACAGGGTCATGGCCGGCCAAGGCTTCTGTTCATTTTGGCCCATTTGTTTTTGTCTGCAGTGGTCAGTACCTATCAAAAGTGGTCCAAGGAAGGAAAAGCATTGAATCGGTGACAGGGTCATGGCCGGCCAAGGCTTCAGTTCATTTTGGCCCATTTGTTTTTGTTGCACGGTGCCCACATTCACTCCCACTCACTCTCTTCTTCATTATCATCTTCTATCTTTTATTCTGTTCTCCATTCTATCTTCTATCTTTGTCCATATCTCAACAGACATAACCCGGTGGAACCGACAAAATGGTTTCAGTTACGGTGACGTCCTTGGACGTCAGTGAAACTGCTGTCATTTTGCCCTAACTTGAACTCAGGGCAATATGGTGCGTCAAGTGACATCCTCTCCTTGTTGCTCCAATCGGGAAAGAGGACGTTACCTAAAGTAGTTATTTTGCTCAAACTTGAGCTCTGGGCAATACTGCAGCATTTTCGGTTCATTTTGGCGGGAGTTACGTCAATGGAGGTGTGGCCAAGGTTAAAAGATTGAAGATAGGTGAGTAAAGATAGAAGAGAAGGGAGAAGATAAAAGAAAGAGAAGATGCGGAAGTGGTCGGCAGAAGTGGTCAGCAGAGGGGGTAGGGAAACATTTTTACAGCTTTGTACAAATTGACGAATTTACACATCTCAAAGCGCAACCTGTATTATTTGTCATGTTTTTCAGAAGATATAGAACAAATCTTCTGGTGCTTGAAAGAGCTTTGGTTTTAAAGCCACCAGTTCAAATTACCTTCAAAACTAAATGTACTGACATATGAGCATATGATACGAGCATCTACAAAGTATGTTGATATACACACATTAGTTATGTTTCTCAAAGGGAACCTGTGGATGTATTACAATGCTATCATGACATCACAAGAAGATTTCTCTTGGGGAAAAATCAAAGCATCGCTGCTGAAGAGTCTCTACAACCTAAAGCCCCGATAACATTACCTGAGAGTGTTTAAATATAAAATCAAACTTTTCCTCAATTGGTGAAGGATAATGTAGGCTGTCAGGAGCCAAAAAGGGTAAATTCACTAATATGTCAAGTTGTCAGTCAAGGGTTAACTTGTACAACTCGCATAGGAACTTTTACACCTACTAATATAAAAGCTCTAAGTATAATTTGTTTATACCTTTGTGTATTCACTGGAAATAAATCCTTGCTGGAAGCCACTGAATGTTGTTAATGGTATAAGCATGCACTGTCGTACATCCTTGAGCTGACGTATTGTAGCCAGCAACGATTTCCAAATAGATATTTCTACTTCTTCTTCATTTTTCTCCTCCTCACTTAAATCAATCTGATCCAGCAATACTGTAACAAGAATCACTGCTAGCACCCCACAACCTGTAAAAAGCAAATGGTCAAGTTTGTAGAACAGATATACAGTAGTACAACATTTTTTTTATAGTGTTCAATATACACTAATAATTACCTTATTTGCTCAATTACAAAATGACCCTGATTATGAACCCCCTAAATTTGAATATTAATTTAGAAAAAAAAGCCTGAACATAAGACTACCCTATAAGAAAATTAAATATTAATTCACACTATTCAAACAATTTTTTTCATATTTAATAAAAACTATGATTGAGATTTTTTTTTTAAAATTTCCTTTTATTTGCCAACCTGACCCCCAGTTACGCATATCTGCCCCACTGCTTGCCAATCTGCCCCTTCAGATATACCTTAGACGCCCCTATTTACCACTCTGCCCCCCACATATGCCTTATTCCCCCAATTTGCCAATCTGCACCCCTGATATGCCTTATAGCCCCTATGAAACATATCAAGTTAAATGCACAAGAACACAATAATATTGTTTTTTATATAAAAAAAATATTCCTACCTGTATAAATACCCATTAGAGTGTAGCGTAGGTTGTCAGATACACTTTGGGTTGTGCCAGTAGAATTATCTAAACTTTTAGAAGATACCGGGCAACTCTTTGCACCACAAAGAAATAAGCTCCTATTTACATCTGCTTCTATGAAAAAAAACACAAAAAACATACTAATTTCAGCTAGAAAGTCACCTGTTTTTTTAATATTGGTTTTCACGTGACTTAACTAATGTAAATTTACACATACTAATAAATAAACTATGTACGATAGACTTGTGCATTCGGATTAATACAACCTTCATTTCTTACAAATATCGCCTCATTTGGGTATTCGTACAAAACAAGGAGGGACCCTAAACGAAAATGAGCGAGATACCTGAATATTTGTTATCCATTCGTTCATTCGTTCATCCAATTTGGTGCCATCACAACCAGTTTTGGCTCTCTTTCAGCTAAATTTGGGAAATTTGATCTCATACCATATGGCTGGATGTGTCTTTCTGCCAGTACTTGCTCTTTGCCTTACTGCTGCTGCTATTGCTGCCGCTTCATCACTTTTCTTCCTCTGAAGGAGCATTTTTAATAATTGGTCTCATTTTTGTTGAAGTTTAATCCCATAAGCATACTTTTGGATCCGTTGCTGGTGGTGGTCATACAATGCAAATTCTAGCATGGATCTTTTTCTAAGCCCTAAGATTCTGCTGGTTGAAATTGGGACTCTTTGCAGACTTTTTTGATAAAAAGATAAAAAGGTATTAATAAAAAGATGGAGTCTTTTTATTAATACTTTTTTATCTTTTTATCCAATTGGACTCTTGGCAGACTTTTTTAGATATTTATATATTTATTACTAAATATTTATTTATTGATGATGCATAGGAATTGTCCCATATATGAAAACAGAGTTTTTTTATACTCTCCCAGAATAAATTATATATTTTCACTTAACCTGTGGTGAAACTTAAGCTTTAAAAAGAGGCTCAGCATTAGTCCCTGGATATACACCGAGTTGCATACATGCTCAATATCCCCATCTAATCAAAAGTGCATTCACCCCATTTAATCGTCATTTGGAAGAAGATACTATCCCATGTTTTTTTCGTTCTTTGTCTTTGTGTTTTCTCCATATGTGAGCCACATACAGACCCCAAGGAGATTTTTTTGAGGACTTGATAAGCACATACATATTGTGAGTGCAATAGTTGGATTTGGTTCAGTTGACTTCTACACTATCATTGTTATTTTTGTTTTTTTGATCTTATATGATCGGTTTATATGAGCGCCCCTAAGTGGAATCTGTCTTGTAACTTCAACATTGTGTTGTGTAGGGCTGCAGCTGTATTACCGACAAGGAAGGAAAGTATCCTATTATTTCTTATTGTTCTCACCAGAATGCGGGCACTGGTTTTCACATATATTTCTATAATGCACAGCAAGCCCAACCCTCACATACATCGCTGGATAGGCCATCACCATAATAAAGCCACTTGCCCAGAAGAGGGAAAGCTTTGGGTAGTCTACACAGGGAAGATCGTAGGTATTTGTTAGCATGTGAGACCATGGGATCTCAGTCATGTCTGCTCAGTTGAATTAACCCCAGAGTCAGTCAGCATTTTTACACGTTTTGGAAAATAAAATCACTACTTTGACAGGTGAGCAAGATGGCCCAAAGCATCACTCGGCATGAAAGAGACATATTTGAAAATAAACATGTCAAACATACTACTTCCTCTACATACATAGTATCTGGGAGCAAATAGTTATTTTAAAAATAAACAACAGATTTTGTTTTAAAAATAGACCAACAGATACAACCCTACTTGGCCTTTGCCAACTTACCTTTAACTGGATTTTCTAAAACTAGAGATGAGATGAGATTTCCCCAAACTCCAGATGATTGGTATATCAGGAAGAATATGCCAAAATAATGATTAACAACATCTATTTTTTCCTTCCCTGTCTTCACTGCATACTTGATACCGCTTGCGGTGAGATAGGTACATTTTGCAGCCCAAAGTGGTCCACCTCCTATTCCTAGAATTGCAGAGGTTATAATCAAACTATACCTATGAAAAAAGAATTGCAGGGGTTATAAATCAAGCTATACCTACAAGTACAGTTAAGATCAGAGTAATTTATGTGTAATGCAATTTAAAGAGAATTTACCTTAGCGTATTCACTTTCTGTAATATGCCTTCTCTTTGCTCCTGTGGGCAAAGCCTGCCGTCACAATGGCTGCAACATCCCCATGTACTACACTAATTTTGTGAGAATCCAATAGCAAGCTACGGACACCCCTGGTGCCTGTGCTATCAGAAACTTGCTCTGCCCATCAGGCAGAGAGAAGGGATGCTGCCTTAAGTGATCATTTCCATATATATTTTATTGAGAAATGCAGATCTAGCAATATTCTACTTCAACTAATACAGAATTAAATAACGTTTTGACTATACGTATATGCACTTATGTCTTTGGCAGAATATGTACATTTAAAGAATTCTCTTTGAAGGCCTTATCATGAATAAACAAAGGAAGAATCAAAGGAGAAACACAACAGAAACCAAACATTATATTATCTTCTTATACTAGCTATGCAAGGGGTGTACCTGGAAAATCTCAGGATTAGTACTGACTCTCTGAACTTTAACAACAATTTTAGGTTGCTCTTATTGAATGATGTCATCCCATTTGGTGCTTTGCTCACTGCTATGACCAGTTAAAATCCCAGTTTGAATACAGAAAGTCTCATTCAAAATATCTTTACCTCATAAAAAATAACAATTGTCATAAGAATTATTTCTTTTGCCAACATGGCATGCTGAAGGGTCATTATATAAATATATATTTTTTAAAAATACAAGGATATGAAAATATCTACTACCTAGGCGTTCGTGTTCCTTGCATTGAATACATCAACAATTTTCCCATTTGTGACTTAATTGTTCATGCTGTTCTTGTTTGACATCTCATCAAATCTTGTGACAATTTGATAACTCTAATTTGCGAAGTAGTAGTAGGGTTGCGGTTCCTTAACATATAAAATATCATTCATATTTAATATCAGCAAAATGACAGCGCAATTAGTGAGGAGATTTAATTCAAAGATTGGTTGTAGGAACTACAAAAAGCCATGATTTATTAGGTATCTTACCTATATTTCTAACTAAACAGGGTGCAAGATCTGATAACACTCATATAGAAATTAGGCGGAAGTATGGGGAGAAGTGAGAATTAATCAAAAAAATAATATATTACCAGTTGGGTTTAAAATTCCCTATGGAATATGTAACATAGCAGCACATTGATGCCACAATTGTCCACTTGCATCCGATTTTCTTAATAATAATTGGTGAGAGAAATAATGAAGACCCAATAAGACATCCATAGACAACGCTTAATGAAGCTACACCCAGTCCTTTCTCGGGATTCAGGCTACTCTGTAAACACAACAAAACAAAATATAGAACTTTACTTGGGGTTTTTTGTAAACACATAGCTAACAACTTTAAAAAGAGGTCTATCTTCTCTAATATTTGGCTTGTACCTTGTAGTCTGCTCCCACAATATAATCTGTGTTATTTTGTAACTTAATACAGTGTATATGCAATTGAAAATGAAACTCTTACCAAACATTGACTTTCAACCCTGCAATTAGATATTGCAACACATATAGTTATTGTTCATAACAGAGGACATTGATTGTATGTTAATATGAAAAACAACTTTATAAAGAAAGTAGAGTTGTCAGAAGGGTGTGACTCCCTGTAGGGAGGAGGGAGTTGTTACTTAGACTGATTAAGGTCATTTAAAATTAAAAATAAATAAATCATATGTAAATAACTGAAATATGTGCTATTAATAATCAAACGAAAATGTCTGATGTAATAAACAGCTGTCATTAATTTAGATAAACTGGTATTATTCAAAGACATTGTGCTGACTAGCACATTCTAATATATTCAGAAGAGTAGTCAAATGTAGTCACTAAGGATTAAGTTTGCCCCAAAACGGCCTTGAGATTAAAATTCATCTCTTCACTTTTTCATCTATTCAGTTTAATTCCTTAAGGGCCAGGCTGTACGTACAAATACTATTTTGCTATTGGAAAAACATTTTTGTCAGATCTGGTCATCCTCCTTCCATGTCCTATTTTGGAGTTTGTGGTAGTAATTTATTTTGTGTTTTTCTTTCACACAAGTTGTACTTTAGGTATAAGCTTACAGCTACTGGTATATGCCATAGCCAAATATCACCGCGATATGTGTTCAGCAATATCTTCCGAGTATAGTGATACTACCCTTGCATTGGTTTCTCGGGTTTTTTAAGGCTCGAGAGCCACATTTGTTCTGTTCATTTTGACATCTGGTCAGTCTGCACCCATGTTCTATTTGCTAAATTTTTGAACCCGACCAATTCAATTTACACCATCATACCGTATGTTTTTTTAAACTAGACACCCCATGGGTGCTAAAGCTGATGTAAAAGTGCTTTTAGGGAGACACTCCTCACATACTTTCCAAATCTTTAAAGTCCAACTGAAGCTAACCTTGCCCCTATGTATGACTACCCCTTCTTCTTGTAGTCACACCTGCTTTCTACCTCCTGTCAATAGCAGGGGAACTGTGGGTAGCCTCTCCTGAAAAGTTCCTAGGTGTACAAATAGGGTAAATTAATAATTATACTAAAAGCTGTATGCAAAAAAGTGGTTTTTGGCATCCGATACTCATATATGGCCAATATGATTAATAATAAAATAGAGAGCGTTTGGGATGCTAACTTTCAAATTCCAAATTATAAGACAATGTTATTTTATATGCCAGACAATACAATACATACAATATCTATGAATTCATGCGGTTGTGGATTTTTATTTTATAGTTATTTACTACACCATAAACATCTAAATCAATTATAGCTGAACAATCATATTTAAGAATAATGTAGGTTTATACTGTAAGTGACTAAATAACAAACAATACAATGCACAGCCATATCTCATCTGAATTGGTTAAATCCTATATACTTTTTTTTTTAAACTTAAATCTTTTTTATTTTATATGCATTTATGTTGTCTCATTTGTTACACAAAACTCGCATACAGAAATAGTGGTACAATAGTGTACAAAGGAAATACACATTGATGCCGTAGAAACATATGCAAGTTTGAATCCATATGCATGGAGATAATAATGCAATACAGAAAGAAAAAAATCATGAACCAAATAACAGAGGAACCGTCCCAATGGCAGGTTGCTGCGGATGTCCCATATACAATGATGTTGTGCATGAAGAGCGAGTACGTGGGTGAAAACTATGCGGGCATGATGAAACATAAGTATCAAAAAATGCAATAATCACAGCAATCACATATTCACAAAAAAACAAGCAAGAAATAAACAAATTAGTAAGGGCTGGGCGCGACTCCCTAACATGGTCTCAAATAAAGTATGTCTTAAGAATGCCAACAAGGCTCTGGCCTATGTTGAGTCCAGGGAGACCATATTTTGTCGTATAGGGGCAACTCATTGTGAAAGGAGAGTTTTTCTAGAACATTCACCCATTCCAGTATTGTGTAAATATCTGGCATTTGTGGGATTGTGGTTGACGTCCAGTAACGGGCTATGAGCAATTTCATGGCAAAAAAAATATGAATGATACATTTTTTAACGGGGGATTCCACATAATCTGGGAACATGTGTAAGATGGCTATTTCTGGTTTGAAGGGAAGGCACACACCCAATGAAGACAAAATAAATGTAAATATTTTTTGCCAGGTAGACAGTATAGGAGGGCATGACCACCAAACATGGAGCATTGAACCAACAGCCTGGCAACCTTTCCATCAAGAAGGCGAGCTGTAGGGGAACAGGTGTGATAGGCGGAGTGAAGTGAGGTACCATCTGCAAGTAATTTTTTTGCAATTCAATGTGGCTAGCGCAGTGTGTGACCCCCCTCATGGATTCTTCAGAGTCTAGCCAAATTTCCAATGGAAAGGAGATACCGAGTTCCTTCTCCCAAGCATGCATGTGTGGAAACTTATTCTCCCAAAGGCGGAATAACAGACAGATATCATACCTCTTTGAGGAGAAGATTTGCAACACAATTGAACTAAAGGGTGGGATGAGATTGTATCAACCAGGGGAGATTTAGAGCGGGCTAAATACTTTTTAAACATTATATAATATCAAAATATTCATATTACAATACCTGCAAATTCTGAAGTCCACCATATGCTGTAAAGAGTAGGAGAAATCCAAAGGAAACTATTAATATGTTCTTAATCTGTTTTATTTCCATGATTCAAGGTTATTCTGTTTGTCAGATCCTTCTCTTGCTGGATGATGCATGAAAAAACACAATATAATTCCAGAGTATAAACTTTTGTAATCAGTGGAAGATGATTACTTGCCTAGTACAAAGATTACTTTTATTACTCAATTGAAAGCCACATAAAGCAGTAACAAATACATCTCCCTTCATATCATAATAGCTTATAATCTCATACCGGTATTTTATACACCACTGAAACCACATATCAAAACTGAATAAGGTACGAACCCACTATATTAAAGTTATATTTGTAAATAACCTTCCAACTGTTTTAATATGAACCAAGTAGGAAAAAAGAATTGTGAAAACTTACCTTTGAATAGAATTCCCTAAGGGTGTTATCAAATAAACTGGTAGAACAGATCTGGTGTAAATGGGAAACGCATAGTAGGCTGAGCATTGGGTGCTAAAGGCTGTTACTATTTGCAACTGCACATCCCAGTTACAGCAGATCTCTATTTTGTAACTTCTTCATTGCCAACTTGAGCATTTTGTACATTATTCTACAAAGCTTTTTGTTAAAACTCTTAGGGGTTTCTATTAAAAGTTAAGTTTTAACAATTCATACATTTTCATTTACGTTCAGGAAGAATGTGGTTCCTATTTACTTTGGTGGCTGTGTTTTATCTTCCGACTGTTTTGCCTTAGGAAACCACACTTGTATTGAAGTATTTCACAAGTATTTAGAATCATACAACTTAGACAAAGGGCTATGCTTCTTAAACTTCAAAGAGGCGTGCAATGTCACATTTATTCCTAGTTATTGCGTTGTGTTAAATAAAAAAATAATTCACTGCATATAAGTGCTGAATCACCCACCCCGCTGTAAAAGTAATATATAAGAATATATAATATAATAATATATATAATATATAAGAATATATGCCCTGAGTTAGCAGAGATACTAAGAGAAAAAAACAGTTTCCTTCTAAATTACATACTCAATTGTATACACGGTATATATATATATATATATATAGACATGTGCAAGTGGGCCAAAAACAATTCAATTGCACAAGTCAAATAGATATTAACCCCTTCACGACAAAGCCCATACATGTATGGGCTCACACTGCATTGTCATTAATGGGTTTAAGGACAACCCGCTGTCCTTAAGGGGTTAAGTCACATAATAATAACAGCAATAGTTATACAATTGGGTGGATGTTGCTCTTTAAACTAGTGTGAGCCTTTTCCAGGACACATCTTACAGGTTGATGACTCTTAAGATAGGTAGAAAGTATCATTTTTGTGCCTCACGAGGAAATAGTGTTTTCACTATTAAGATGGTTTATGTATAACTCTTGTGATAACTCTTGATTTCACAATGGTCTTGAAATTCCAGGAAACAAATGTCAGTGAGCTGAAAATCCAACAAAAGCATTCTTCAATATTTTGCCCAATTCCAAGAACAGTCATTTTTGTGAGTTTATGCATCTTGTGTGCTGCAGGGTAGCAATACATAAAATATGTGCATCCTGGAAAAAATGGCTGATGTGTCCCCCCAAGTATAAAAGTCCCCATCACATGTTTAATCACTTATTTTTTATATCATTCTCTACCTACTACTAGGAGGCTCTCATGTCACATCCAGGGGCATTGCTAGAGATCCAAAATGTCCAGGGCTAGAGCCCACAGCAGATATGTGCTGCGCACACTGCACATATATACACACATACACACACACACACATATATATATATATATATATATATATATATATACACAAATATTTGCAAAACATTTTAAAATTAACAAAAATCTGATTTCTCAATTTCCAGCATCCTCTGTGAAAAATGCAACCAAGTTTATCTGCTTTAGACATCCAATTTTAACAATATGTACATAAGTACTTGCACCCACAAGATTTTCCCCAGAATCCCGGTTGCAGCCATAGGATTTGAACAGATCACATCCACAGGACTTACCCCCCACACACAGACTACACCCACAGCGGTCTCCACTAAGAATCTCAGATCTCCTTTTGATTCTCCCCTTTCTCACTCTCTCTTTGCTCTTAGCTCTCCTTTTCTTTCCCTTTAGCTCTCCATTTTCTCTCTATCTCTCCATTTTTTCTTTCGCACCCCTTTTTCTGTATCTCTTTAATCTCCCTTTAATCACTCCTTTCTATTTATCTCTTCCCTTTCTTTTTTATCTCTCTTTGTTTTGTTTATCACCTCACTTTTCTCTTTATCTTTCACCCCTTTTCTCTCTCCCCTTTCTCTTTATCAGTCCTCCTCTCACTCTCCTTACCTCACCTTTTTCCTCTCTCTCCCATTAATGTATAACACCCTCCTCTTTTTCTCTCCTCTTCATTCCTCCTCTTCCTCTCAATTTTCTCTTGTATCATTCCCGGTTTCCTTTGATCCCCTTTCTCATTGTATCTCCTATTTTTATCTCATCTCCTTCACGTCTCATTATCTCTCCCCTTATCATTATCCCTTCTACTTCCTCTCTCTTCCCTTTTCCCCATCTCTCTCCTTTCTCCTCATCTTCCCTTATCTTTTTCTCCTCCTTTCAAACTGTCTTCTTTATCTTTGCACAGACTTACACACTCATGCCAACATACATTCACACATACACATATATGATCACACAAACTTACACATACATCCTCACACAGCCTTACACATATACATCCATGCTAACATACAAACATTAATACATCCATGCTCACACATACACATCCATGCTCACACACACCAGTATGAAAGAGTGTGAGAGCGATTACACCAAATTTAACAAACCTTCTCCCCATTCCCACCTGAGACCTTGTAACACTAACAAGTCACATGCCACCGGGGAGGGAAAATGGCTAATTGGGCCCCAATTTGGACATTTCCACTTAGGGGTGTACTCACTTTTGTTGCCAAGGTTTAGACATTAATGGCTGTGTGTTGAGTTATTTTGATGGGAAAACCAAATTTACACTGTTATACAGGCTGTACACTCACTACTTTACATTGTAGCCGAGTGTTATTTCTTCAGTGTTGTCACATGAAAAGATATAATACAATATTTACAAAAATGTGGGAGGTGTACTCACTTTTGTGAGATACTGTACATGCTCACATATACATAAATATATGCATGCTCACAAACACTTTCCCCCTTTACCCTGTTGATCCTTCCATTACCCTCTCCCTCCTTCCCTGACTCACACTACACAGCTCAACTGTCAATTTTTTCACTGCTGGCACATTGTTTTTGTGCCGGAAACCAACTGCACATAACTGAGTGTTCAAAGAGTATAATCTGAATGTTGATCGAGTTGATCGACTAAGTCATGCAGAGTCCTTGAGTTTTATACTGGTGTGATAATACAGTATATCAGCCTTTTTTACCAGTACCTCAAATGCTTTATCATACCACTAATAAAAGAAGGCAAAAATATATGTTTTTAGAACATTTTCTAAAACATCAAACTAAACACAGAAAGTGAAGTAGAACATAAAGAATTATTCACTTACTTATCAGTCACAAAGGCCTACAGCTGTGCAACATTTTCAGAAAACCTTGTGAAGCGTATACAGGCTTAAGCACCACAGGGATACTATGATATGCAAATCCGTGAAGCTATTTCCTGTTTTTTTAAGGATTTCTCATGACAGACAGTGTGCTTTGCAGCATGATTTCATATACTCAATGAATGGCTTTATGTTTAGACTGAAGGTTAATGTCTGAGACTATATTCTCGTGAACATTATGTTCATATTTCATTGCTGCAATTCTTCTGATAAAGAGCAACCTAAAGTTGCAAATTTTAAGTTAATCAAAACCATTTTGTTTTAGTAAATTTGTGTATAAATGTAAAAAAGTGCAATTGCATACATTGCAGGTGCTAACACTTAAGGTTGTAACTTTGTCTCTTGAGGAGCTTTCAGTGAGGTCTATTTACTACACTGAGGAAGTTTGCAAGTGGCTAAAAACACAAGTTCACAGAAGCAAACCCCCACAAGTTGAACAAAAGTCCCACTCACAAATTTCCCAAAGCCAACTTGCATTAACACTTGAAAAAAAGTCACAATTTATATATGTACACATGCAGGAGAGGCAAATTTACAAATGCAGGCTCATAAATTAAAAATGAGTTTCAACTCCCAAAATTCACCCCCCAAAATATCATTTACCCAACATTGGAGGAGTGTGGCATGAATAGTAGGATAAACACACCAAGTTGAAGGCAACTAAAGTAAAAAGGGTCACAGGTTGATGATCTTGGAGAATGGAAAATGATCCAAGAAAGTTGGTAGGGCAAGACATTTTGGCATGGGACAAATACACTTTGTCCCCTATTTTGTACACGGAGGTACACGGAGGTAGATGTGTGCTCAAAGTAGTTTTTCATCCCAGGCCACCAAAATAAACGCTGAATCAGTTCCAAGGTTTTCTTAATACCGCCATGGCCGGCTAAGGGATGATTGTATACTGTTTGTGGAACGTTGGTATGGACAGCAGGAGAAACAAAGAGAAGAGCATCCTTGTATAGCAATATTTGTTCATTTTAGTTAGGAAGGGATAATGGGTGATCTGTTGTTCTGTTATATGGATTGTGTGGCCAGGAAAGGTCAAGGCTGTAGAATAGTGTTATTGTAGGCATCAGTATCATGTATCTGCAACAGAGCTTCACCATTTCCATTGTGTGACCCGTGTCGGTAGGCGATATGTAACAAAACCTAGTTAATAAAAGAGTACATCATAGAAGAATGACATGAGGTGAAGTGTCTCTCTGTCCCCTTTCCTTTGTTACAGAATGGCCTCACAGCAATCTCAGAAACGTTGACTTGACAACTTGACAACAAAATATGGTCACAGACTGACCAGATGTCCAAATGCCAAAAAATGCACACCTCACAAATGTGGCCTTTTAGTCTCCGAACAACCCAACAAACACATGCATGTGGGATATCACTGTGCTCAGGAGATGTCTCTGAACACATATTGGAAGCGGTAATTTCACACCTGAAGTACAATGTGTGTGAAAAAAATACAAAAAAAATTTACTACCATAAAGTTTGACAAAGGCTAATGGTAGAATTAGTGCATGGAAAGGGTTAAAATACCAGCATTTGAAATACCATGGGGTGTCTAGTTTTCAAAAATATATATGTTTTGATGGGTAAATTTCAATGGCCAACTCCAAAGATGTCCCAAATACCACATGAGGCAGAATGACCAGATTTCAGGGGGAAAATGGTTTTTGAAATAGTAAAACGCTACTTGTATTTTTTGTCCGATAACTTGCAGAAAAAAAAACCCCCAAAAAAACATGAAACCATTTGGCAGAATGTTTGAGAATTGTAGAATCTATTTAGCAGGTTTTTTTCATTTGTTTTTGCAGATAAGTAAAAGTTTTTTCAAATAAAAATCACCATATTATATCATTTTTTTAATTGTAAATTAGTTTATATGATAAAAATAATGGTATCTAAATAAAGCCCTGCTTGTCCTGAACAAAAAATATATAATGTGTGTGGGTGCAGAAAGAAAGAAGAAAATTACAGCTAAACAGCAATACTTAAAAAAGATAAAAGAGTGTTTGTCCCAAAGTGTACTACGTCTAAGAAACAGTCTTGTCATTAAGGGGTTAACCCAGACTCAATTGTAGGCATCCTGTAACTCTAACTAAGAGGAGATGTGTGCTTCTATGAGTTTGTTAATTAATTCAGGAACTAAATGCTGGGGATACTTATTTTTTATGGTCAGTGTGGTTTTTTATAGTGCTACAGATATACAGTTCTCCCCTATGTTCATTGGGGACCTTATCAGATTGGATAGCAGAGGGGTGTGTTTCCATTACACATACTCCTCTACTAGTTTGATTACAGGCTATTGGAGGCCTAGTTATTATGGAACCAGGCTCTCCTCCTCCACAGGTGCAAACGGCCCCTTGCTCTGGACATGGAATGGAGGGCATCTATGGGGGGGGGGTGCATAATTTTACTCTGCTGCCTTGGCCTACTCCCCTACCCCCTACACAAGATTACTTAAGGCCTTGGGTTTTCAGTCTACCATGCGATTGCCGTTACGGCTTACACCGCAACCATAGAGCTGTTTAGAGGAGACCATGCCAGATAAGGGCCAGTGGGGCGGACAGGCGGATAGCCAGCTTAACATTATCCTGTACGATGCCTTGATAAATCTGGTGTAATGGTCAGATGTCCCAATACTTTATAGCGTGCATATGTTACACATCTTAGTAATAATATTTCTTCCTGTGATGGATCTGAGCAAAAATTTCTGAGCAATATATACTATATGTTTATACACTCTACTGACACACAAAATAACGTACATTTTCATCAAATACAATAAAAATACCTTCCTTATGCCTAAAGCATGTGAAATATTTGTATAATAAATAAAAAATTCTTACATTCTTACAGCAATGTGTTTAAAGTTTTCAAGGCTCCAGGAGACAGCTTTAGAAACTTATCAGTATCGTCAGTACAGTTTTTTTTAATCTGCAGACGATTAAGTACTTTTTAAGTAGTAGACACACCTACAATTATTCAAATGTGAATAAATAAGATCTAAGTAAAGTTGACTGAGTAAATATTATTCAAACAGGAATAGTTTCTTTTGCAAAGCTTTCCTCAATCAGTGGTTTACTGTAGAGTTAAAGCAACATTTGCCTCCATTGTTTGACAAATGTGTGGGCATTTGTTCAAATAAAGAAGCCTTGTCAGTCTCCTTGTGCAACACATAGTGTTTCATAGTTTACAGGACTACTAATTAACTCCGTGACTGCATAGACCAACCCCTAGCCTGCCAATGGTATGTACAGGGCACTACAGGTTCATTGATGTGCATAATCACAAGTAGGAAAAAAAGAAAAGACAATCAATATATGACCAAAAGTAGGTAGACACCTGATAATCACACTTATATGAGCTTGTTGGACATCCCATTGCAAAAGGACCATGAGGTTACACAGGCTTCTGCTTAAGTGCTTCCACGCACTGTGTACCATCGACTGATGCCAAGTACCAGGATATGATGTCATATATCAGTGCTCTGCACTGAAGCTGCGAGCTGACGGGCCAGAGTTCCATAGCCGCAGCTAGGTAAACCCTGGTCCTAAAGATTGAGTACATAATAAAACCAGGTTTCCCAAATGAGCTCCCTGTCAGGGTTTTCACCCTTTCCCTGGTCCTCTTGCTTCTCATACTCATCCTCACCTCAGCTGAAGTAATTTGCACCTAATTACTTCCCTGGTTTCCTGCTAATTAACCAGACCCTCCCTGGTAGAGTCTGGCTATTTAAACAGCAACACTTCAGTGCCTCATTGCCCTTGTGTTGGTTTCAGACTTTCCAAATGCAGTCTCCAGTGTTCCTGCAGTTTCCTGTGTATGACTCATGGCTTGGCTGATTTCCTCTCCGGTTCCTGAATCCTGCTTTCATCCCTGACTCCGTTTGACCTCTGGTATCTTGACTTCGGCTTGTTTGACTTCCTGATTTGGCTCTTGACTCCTGGCTTGGATCTGTGACTATGTCTTATGGACATTATTTTCGCAGCACTTATTATAATTCTTTTGTATATTCAATAAAGGCGATTGCACTGCATTTTTGTCTCATCTGGTTTGCGGTTCCTGGCACTGCCTCTCGGTAATCATATCCGAGTGTTGCCCACCACGAGCACAGTATAACCACAAAAGAGCAACATGATGGGACAGCGGGTGTTCGTAGCGACACAGTTCCAATTATCGGCGGGTATCGCCGCAGTTCCTAGCCGTCGTACAGGTCCATAAATTTGTGGCTAGGTCCCAGTCAGGCGCATTGAGCGTTTCCGTGTGTCACTGTTTCGCTGGACTATTAAGGAAGGTCGTCCCCGCAGAAGTTCTTCTGCCCAAACTACCGCTACTGAGAAGGGATATCCCGGCAGCAGCAGTCCAGGACTTAGACGATCCCAACAGTGGACAACCTCCCACCAGCTGGAGATAGGTTCTGAGCGGCAGCAGCCGCGGCAAGGCGCAGCACGAGACAGGAGCACAATGCGGGTAATCAGCAGAGCCAGGGGGTCAGATACACGGAGCAGGTAGTCAGCCAACCAGAGGTCAGATGCATGAAGCGGATAGTCGGACGAGCCAGGGGTCAGATACACGGAGCAGGTAGTCAGCCAAGCCAGAGGTCAGATGCACGAAGCGGATAGTCGGACGAGCCAGGGGTCAAAACCAGAGATCACAAGCAAAGGTACCAAATCATAGAGCAAGGGAGAATCAGGCAAGCCAAAGGTCAAAACAGGAAACTAGATAGGACGAGCCGTATACACAAAACTATAAGACCACAACAGGGTGCTTGTGAAAGGCACAGCCGACTTTTAAAACTGGCGCCATTCCACAAGCCCCTCCCGGACCAGAGTCAAAACCACGCCCCCCAGCCTTCTGTCACTTCTCGTGCAGAGTGCCCGGGAGGCGGACCGACAACCGGAGGGTGAGTAAGTACTCAAGCTCCGGGAACTGCTGTTCCCGGGGCTGAATCTTCCCCGTAGTACACCTCGGGCGGAGGATCGTCCGCTGCCCGGGGAGATGTTCTCCCGGGACCCGCGGACAACCCTTCGCCCGCTACTACCCCCGTGCCGCGAGCAGAGGACTGCCCACCGTCCCGAACGGCCGGCGTTCGAGAAGCGCGGCCAGTCCTCCTCCCGGCTGCGTCCGGAGCCGGGATCGTGACACCATGTATGTGGAGCCCCCATAGCCGGCTAATTCAAAGAAGATAGAAGTCTGGTTAGGGCAGACTAGATGGGTTTTCCCATTCACCCAGTGCCCCCTAATGAGCACAGGGTGACTTAGACATAAGAAGGGACTGGACAGGCAGGTAAGGAGTCTCCCCAAGAATCCATCAGTGCCCCCCCAAACTCATTTCATTTCATGAAGTTCCCGTATCACAGTGCTTGTGTTGATGTTGCTTCCAGAGGCAGTTTGGAACTCTGTAGCGAGTGATGCTACAGAAGATAAGTTATATTTAGCACACAACAGACCCACTCTGTGAGTGTGGTGGTCTATAGCTTTGTGAGTGAGCTGTTGTTACTCCTAGACACTTCAAAATAGTAGCAGTTAAAGTGGAAAGTGGTAGCTCTAGCAGGGTAGATATTGACTGGTATAACTGAAAACCCACCTGTTCAGGGAAGTGTGCAACATTCCTTCCCAGTACTCCCAACCATCATCATAATTGTCACGTCCTACTCAGGCTGCGGAGCTGCATATCTCGTTCTTGCTTTAGTTTCCCTGTTTTGCTTCGATCCATTCCTGGATTTTCTTTTGCACTGTTCTGATCTCCCATTCCTTGCTTCTGATTCAGCTCTTCGCTTTTGCTTTGTTTCCTTTATAAGGTGTGCCCCTCCCGTGTGTTCTGTTTGTCTCAGTCTGCAGTCTATGGGTATGTCTCAGTGCTATGTGTTTGGTTTACATGTTTGGTTTGTTTTGTATCTTTGTCAGCAGGGATTAGCGTTAGGACCCACCGTCATTGGAGTACTTTGGCGTAGTGGTGGGCTAAGCATACTATGGCCATATGATGTGACGGAATCTCCAATAGTTATCAAACACTCCTAGGCTAGTTTCTGTATTTATGTGTGTCAGTCTGTCCTGTATCCCCGGCAGCAGGGTGTCCTGTCCTGTATCCCCGGCAGCGGGGTGTCCTATCTTGATCCCTGTTGTGCCCTGTGTTATGTATATCTTGCCTGGTTATGTTTATTCCTTGTCTTTTTCCCTGTTGTGCCCTGTGTTATGTATATCTTGTCTGGTTATGTTTCGTGCCTGGTTTTCCTGTCCCTTGCTTGTTATGTGTCTGCTATATTTCTGTGCTTAGCTTCCATACTCCCAGCCTGCAGCATCCCGCACATGAGACTTGTGTGATGTCTCATGCCTGTTCCTGGGTTCCTGCAGGATTTCACTTTGTTCTGGACTACATCTGATGCTACATCAGGGCACTGGTGTTTGGCTGCACTACCCTAGATACTCAACACCCTCGTGAGTGTGGTCACCCTGCTACCAGGCCCTGTCTAACTCCACTACTGCTCAGTAACTCACACAATCTTTGGGCGCGCTGGGTCCTCTCAGTCATCCGTATGGACCCAGTTCATGACAATAATCAAGACATCTGAACAATCAACAGCTTCAACACATCATCGGAACCAAATCAACTCATCCCCATCCAAGCAGTCCTCTCCTATTGTCTCACTTCCCCCTCAACCACCGACTAGATTGTAAGCTCGCAAGAGAAAGGGCCCTCTTCTCCTTTGCACCAGTTTGTTATTGTATGTGTTTCTAAATTGTTCTTCTCACTGTAACAGTGCTGCGGAATCTGCCAGCGCTATATAAATAAATGTAATGTAAATAAATGTAATGTAACTGCCGCCATTTTGGTGGAAGTTCACGCAGAAGTTCACACAGGAGATAATAAGGGCATGGACAAGAGCCTTAGTGACATCCTGTGTTAGGAAGGGATGCATGCGGGCAATGTTTTTTAGATAGAGATGGCAGTTTTTAGAGACGGACTGAATGTGGGGGTTGAACAAGAGGTCAGAGTCAAAGGTGACACCAAGACCGCGATTATGAGGAGACAAGGAGATAGCACCATTAACATTAAGGAAAACTGATGAGGGAATCTTAGCATTGTAGGGAGGGAAGATGAGAAGTTTTGATTTGGAGAGATTGAGTTTCAGGAAACATGCAGACATCCAGATAGAGACAGACGCAAGGCAGTTAATGACATGATCTAACACAGAGGGAGAGAGATCAGGAGAGGATAGATAGCTCTGAGTGTCATCAGCATACAGGTGATATTGAAAGCCAATAGTTTGCCATGTGAGGAAGTGTAAAGAGAACTGAGCCTTGGGGGACCCCACTGAGAAGGGGGGGCGATAATGGAGACGGAGACACTGAAGGTATGATCAGAGAGGTAGGAAGTGAACCAGGAGAGGTTGGTGTCACAGAGACCAAGGGCATGAAGTTTGAAGGAGGTCCACATGAAAGCAGCAGAAAGGTCCAGTAGGATTATCATGGAGTTGTGACCCTTGGATTTAGCAGTGAGTACGTCATTAGTTACTCCTTGGTAAGCGATTTAGTCATGTAAAATTAGATAGGACTCTCCAAGCTTGGGGTACTTTGACATAGTGGCAGGCTAATATATATGGCCATGTAGTGTGACAGAACTCCCAATACTTACGCAATAGGTAGGTGTTTTTTGAATAGTATTCGCTAGGTATGCGCTGAATTATTGCTTTGTTTTGTGTTATTACATGCCAGTCAGTTAATGTGATTTACTTACTGCAATAGCTAATATGTGTATTTTATGTATCTCCTCTTCTTGCAGGGATTGTCTTTTTGTAAATATGTATAATAGTTTGGTGTAGGGGAGTGTGGTATGCAATAATTGACCTAAGGTATTAATATGGGGACATTTAGTCAAATCAAATTTCTTCTTAACAATCATTTTTAGATTAAATATATTTTAATATTTAGTGTATTTATTAATTATATCATTATTTCTATGGATATACACATATATGCATGGATGTCCCCCATATTTTCGCTAAGCTTGCTACAATGGTGTATTTTATCGTATGGAATATAGACATGCTTTATGAAGTAACTGGATGCAGACTATTGAGTGAGGCACAACAGACCAGTAGCATGTATGCACCACGAAGAAGCCCCCTTTTGGGCAAAACATGCTGTGCATGTGTGCTGCCTGGGATCAGCAAGTGGAGGCAAAGTCTTTTTTGTGTTCTAAAATCGGCAGGCCTGTGATTCTCTATTTCCAAAGCTGTTTAGTGAGTCCTGAGAGGAGTACTTATAACATCATCTTGTAAGCATTTGGATTTTAATATATTTTTATCTGTGATATTAAAAACACTGTTTTGATACTAGATCGCGTCTACCTTGAGGTTCATCTGTGTTCCAACTAGTACATCGTGGTTTAACTGGCATTGTTTATTAGAAACTTTAAATTATACAAATCACCCTATGTTATGTTTGTATCGCTATTCTTTTTGTGTACACTACTGACTAATATTTGAAGATTACAGAGGACCTTTCTTACAGCAACATAAGTATATATTTTTATTGTGTCTTCACTCTTTGGTGGTGTGTTATACTGTAATAATTTCTTGTTCTCCCTATATTGTTTTCTTTCTTTATATTGTTTACTTTTGTGTTTACAGTGAATGTGGGTAGGATCTGTTTAGGTTTATAGCATTCACATTTCTAAAGCACATTTTCTCTTTTTTCTGGCTCTGATTTCTATATTCATACTAGATTTGTGTTGTACTATGGTCTTGGATACAAAGGATGTATATACAGTAATGGTAAGCTTGTAAGCTTGTGAGTCGGGCCCTATCCACTTAATGTATCGGTTTGTCTTATTCTGTCATTTCTAGTCTTGTCATTCTCCTTGAATATACTATATGTATTGTAAGAAGCGCTGCGTAAATTGTTGGCTCTATACAAAATAAATGTTATATATAGATATATATAATTAGTCATCTTCTATTATATAAAATAACCAAACCGTTTTTCTGATAGCAGCTCCCTGTTTCATTAATCGCATGATTTACTGATGCTTTTTTTTTCCTGTGTTGGTTTTGTTTTTGGATGCCAGGGTTTAATAGAGTTCAGTGGATTTTCTTACAGTATGTTTCTTGTAACATACTAGTGAGGCATCAAAAGCAAAATAAAAGTGTGGGGTGGAGTTGTATAAATACAGTGTGCATTTTAACAGTTAAAAATATAACATATAAAGTATAATATAAACCTATATGAATTTTTACATATGCTTTCCTGAGGTAAAAACTCTACTGTGCTACTCCTAATCTCTTTAAACTAGAGAAAGTTTAAATAAATATTGCACAATCAATAGTGAATCAATCCCGTCAGTTTACTGTCCCTGAAGAAAGAAAAGACGAACCCATACTAAAGTACTCTGTGAAATGTAAGTCTTTAAAGTAACTCAAAAATGTAGTAGATTTTTTAAAAAACTAGCATATGCTCTAAAGATTTTGTGCTGTCATGAAAAGGTTGAACTTGATGGACTATATAAAACGAAGGGTAAAACTGATGATAGAACCCTCTGTCAGTGTGGATCTAGGCAAGGTTCCAAGATAAGCAGAGCAAGGGGAAGCCAGCAGGGACAGACAAACCAATGAACACATTCGTAACGCATATTTGGAGGTTTCTTGTTCATTTTCATTTGTTTAGTAAAGATTTGTATGAATACACACAAGTCAAAATTTGTTCAAATGAAGGTTTGTGAGAATCTAAAAGCACAAGTCTAATAAACATACATTAAGAACAACATAATGCCAGTTTGTATCATGTTTAAATAATATATGTTCAATGCATCATGCATTTATGTCTATATTCTTTGTGTCTATAGGATCATGTAATCTAAATTGTGATTTCTTGGATTCAGTGTATTCAACAATGCCATATAGTACCATCCCCACTACCAGAATACACAATAATATCGACAGTTTTATATTGATGCTTAGAAACGAGCTGTATCCAAAAGATAAAAAGTATCCCAAGGATTTCCATAGAAGGTAGTTAGCAAAAGCTGCCTCTCTGTTGTCATCAAAGAGTGTTCCGTAGAGAGCTGTACAAAAGTGAATAAATAGATTAATTAAACATTTAACTTTGTTGCAAAACACAGTTATGGTAGCTCATATTCTAGAAACATATAAAAATGAATAAAACTTTATTTTGAAATGCTTTTGTAATGTGTTTTTTTATCAAGCCTAATGCTTACATCATTTCATCTCAGTTTTTTGCCAGTTATATACAAAATATGTATGAAAATACAAAAAGGCACTAAGCCCTCATTTCCATGTTTTAAGTTAGCAAAACATAGCAAGTTATGTTTTATGGTACCAATTTATTTAACTAGTAAGAGTTAAGAGAAAATAAGAGTAAGCTACATCCATGGTCCATAATTATGTATTTTGTCTGTTCATTTTTTTATGGAATAAGGAAGTTTCATGCTTGATTGACAGCCCATTAGCACTACATCAGTGTCCTTGAAGCAGCCCGCCCAGAAGAGGCACCAAACGTACTATGACTGATTTCATTTTTCATTGTTCTGTATATGTATTAATTGTCTCTTGTCTGGTAACACATGGTATACCCTGCTAGTTTTATTAATAACCAAGAGGGACATATATTTTACAATATATATATATATATATATATATATATAATAAGTTTCCCTACCAATAACCTGTGGTATCTAACCTACCAATAACCTGTGGTATCTATTCTAGGTCTAACATATTAAACACCTATAATAAAGGTACACCAGGTAAAAAATTCAGTCTAATAATTGGGTGATGTAGGGTGACAATTGTCAATAAAATCTTGAAATAGTAAGTATTTTTTACTTACGTACTATCATTCACTGGTTCTGAGACTTTTCTTCACATACTCTTTTAGGTCTTTCTATAGCACCTTCTTCACCATATTGTCTGTACTTCAACAACTTTCAGTTTCTTTTGCAACCTCAGAAACTAGCTCTTCTCCACATTTCACTTTTTTCATCTTTTTTTTTTCTCTGATCATGTATTAAAGCTGCAGTAATGCATTTACCATGCAATACTATGCTACATTCTCACATGTGGCTCACTACCCCACCCTGCATGAAAACACTTTTTATTGTTTTGTTTTACCTAAGTAAATATGTTGTCTCCATCTTTGTCCCTTACAACCTGTAATTGATAGTAGAAGGTGCCATGTAAATCAACCTACATGGTTACTTGAAAGATTGCAGACTAGACTTAACGGGTATGGATGAAGGATTCAGTTATTTGTCTAATTCATTCTAGTTTGTATTACTTTTCAGCAGGCCATACCTAGATTTAATCGATGCCTTGATATTTAATAACAATATGCAATTGTACATATTTTTTTCAAATTTATGGTGTAGCATTTTCATTTTTAATTTGTTGATCACAACAAAACTTTCCACCAATTTAAATAGATTGTGCATATAGATTGTGTTGTGTTTTGAGAAGTTAAGAAGAAGCTATGCAATGTATCCAGTACTGACTATAAGAAGCCATTATAGGAATTATCTCAGGCTTTTCTAATTATACAAGTATGCTATAAATTGATAATATACATATTAAAGCTTAAAAATGAAGTTTTTTATTTGTTTTTATTTGTTTGTTTATTACCAGCGATACTAACCATTTACTAGTGTTTGCCACACAGCATCTCCAATGCCCCATAATCCAGAAAATACAAAGAACACGACTAGTTGGTCAGACAGAGGCTTCCACAAAAATAATGCTGTTATGCTGATAATGTTAATAACTGCAGCTAGAAGAAAGCACACAAACAGAAATATGCTCAGGTGTAATTATGAATAATAATATGATAACTAAAAAAATTGGTCAATTCATTTATGTTCTGCAAAGAGTAGTAGTCGGACTAGTTCTAGTAAATAGCTGACAACTAAAGGGACAGTGGTTATAAGTCAAAAGCATTTTGATCATGTACAGAAAAAACTGTCTAAGAAGCTTACCTAAAAAAAAGAAAACAATCCGACTGGCGTATTGACAAAGCTTCCCAAAGAAGTAAGAACAAATTGAAGTTGTTGCTCCAAATATAATAATCACATAACCAACAAACTGTATTCCTAAAGAACAGGTAACATATGACTAAAAGGTGAAAGAAAAAATATTGTTAGTCTATTATCAAAATCAGTTTAATTTAAGTTTTTTGGGGGCTATAAAGCATTATCTGTCCCTTTACAACTTTATAACCAAATTGAAAAGAATCAGGGTGGGCCCTTTGTTTTTTAAACTTTTAATTTTTGTATACGTATATAATACAGATCTCATTTCCTGCCACAAAATGATAGATAAGTTAAGAGGAGGGCAGGACACCAGCCTAAAAAGCAGTGTAAAAGTGTTATTGAGGTATATATAGCACCATCATGTTCTACAAAGCTGTACAATGATTGTGCTGTAAACATGTGCATGTATATTTTTTAATCTAATAAAAAAAACAATAGTATGCAATAGAATTACAACAATTCTAATCTATAATCTAACAAAGATTCTGTAAATTATGCCATATATTAAGGTAACCAAGAACGTCACTCAGAATAATATATACGAAGGAATAAAATACAGCTAATATTGTTTGTACATAGTAAGGAAAACTAAAAGGGATGCTGTAGAGCTCACATTACACTCACCTGTGTATAATCACTCAAAATAAACCCTTGTTCAATTCCTGAGTACATAGTCAAAGGAATTAAAAGGCATTGACGTTTATCCTGGAGATGCTTTAATGTTACCAGGAAATGGGTAAAAATGTTTTGAGAGGGTTCATTTTTGTCCATTTTATGTTGAAGATCAATTGGATCCAGAAAACAAGCAACCAACAAAACTGCTAGAGTAGCACATCCTTTCAAAGAAAGCATGGAGATAGTTACTGGACAGAGGTTAGTGGACAGTATTTTGAATTATAATTATTAGAAGATTGCATAATATTACTTTAAAACCTAAGATTTTATAAGAATAGATATACTAAAAGGTATACAAAACCTGAAGAATATAATTTTAGAAAAGTGATTTAACTACGTTAAAGCTTTACAACTCTGGTAAGAAGAACGTAACATTATTATGGATCTGCTTTTTTGTGAAAAAATACAGATAATTGTAAAGGGGTTAGTGTTTTTCTCTGTTATGCCTGCATATTCAACTGAAAAAAGTAAAGTAATTAAAGCATTTTCTTTACCTGTATATATACCTAAAATTACGTACATTAAGAAATGCTGTGATTTTGTTGCCATTGGTTCCGAACTGCTTGTGTTCCCAGTCTTAATTAGGATGGCAAGAAAATCACTTGATCCACAGTTTGTGTTGTTCAAATCCTTCAATGGCTCTAAAAAATAGAAATATGGTTTATTTATAGGGGTTGGCCATAAAAACATAGCTAACATAGGAGAAAACCTAGTGGATGCTACCACTACCATTGGTGGTAGCACCGGGCAATCATGACCTCCGGAACACTGTAGTTCTAGGGGTCATCCCCCTTGTACCAAGTTAAACTATGGAGATCTTCGCCATGGCTTTACCAACATCATAGTCTTACATGGTGGCCTTGGATTGGACCAGAGACAGCATTCAGCATAAAATATACCACTGTTGTTACCACTTACATTTTTTTTTAAATTAGAACAGGTCTATGAACCGATCCCAAGAAGATCCAAGCGGATACATCAGAATTTAAGGCATACAATTAAATCTTGCATTATTAGTCTAAGTCATTAAAGTGTGTGTGACTTTCTTTTTTAAGAAAGTACACTAGAGTTTGAAATTACTAAACTAAAGGAATTAATTGCAATACTATGTCTTAACTGTGGATAAAATTGACCATCAAATATGAAAGCCCTTCAGTTGAAGGGTAATCCATAAAGAAACAGCACTTACCGTTTTCCGCAAAATTTAGTATTAAGGAAGATATAAGATTTCCCCAAATTCTTGATGACTGAAATATGAGGAAAAATATTCCAAAATACTGGTTTATAACATGCATTTTTACTTTTCCCATTTTCTCTGCATACTGTTTTGCACTAAGAGTGAGGTAGGTGCATTTTGCTGTCCAGAATGGACTCCCACCTAAGCCGACCATGACAGACGTTGGAATCAAAGTGTACCTGGGAAATAATTATTTATTTTTAGGACATGTTGCAATAATTAGAACAAGAGGGTTATTTTATAAGGGTGTTGTTATTATAATTCATATATTTCCATTTCCTGTCAGTTCTAATTTTGTCCCCAGTTCAGAAAGTGCTAGCCCTCCCCTAACTTCCTGATTTCATTCTTTGGGTACATTTTTTCAAACTGTATCCTTTTATCTTCACCGACTAGAGCTCAATGACCAATGGGACAGTGTCTTCTATAAAAGTGTCTCAACAACATTTGATCAGAGTTACTATTCTATAAATACTGAACAATGTTACATTACCATTTTGGATAGAAGTTTGCCAATGTACAGATGATGTAAAAACACATAGCGATTACAATTGTCAATTTACATCCAAGCTTCTGTATAGCAAATGGAGTAATGAAAACAGAAGAAATGATTTGGTTTCCATATATAACACTTAGAGAAATGGCTCCCATGCCTTCATATGGATTTAGACTACTCTGTGAAAATAAAATCAACATTAAACATCATTAACATTACAATTAACTCAATGCTCAGCTGAATAAGTTATTTTTAATCCTTAACTGGAATGAAAGATACACATGAATTTAAATAAAATTGTAGTTTTTCAAACTATACAGTGCCCTCCACAAATATTGGCACCCTTGGTAAATATGAAAATATGTCTTTATTGTTGGACTTTTATTGTTGATATTTTCTTCAAACAATACACAAACATACTCTGCTCTCATGGATATTAAATAATTGCAAACACAGTTTTTTTAAAAAAAAAATGTTAAATATATGAGCCACATTTATTGGCATCCCTATGAATTCATATGAGAAAAATAAAGTATATCCCCAGTGGTATATTACATTTTTAAGTATGCCTGGGTGACTAGGAACAGGAAATCGTTCAACTGTGACTTTCTGTTTTCACAGGGATATAAATATTAGGTAACACATAGTGCAAATTCCCTTAGTTATGCATCACAATGTGTAATAGGAACATGGCTGTGATGTTTGGGGAAAGGTTGTTGAACTTCACAAAATGGGATTTCCATTTCCACCATCAGGGGAATAATTAAGAAGATCCAGTCAACTGGAAATGTTATGAATCAATCTGGAAGAGGATGTGTATCTATATTGCCTCAACGCACTGTGAAGAAGATGGTGGCCAAAAAATCTCCAAGGATAACAGCTGGAGGATTGCAGAAGTTAGTTGCGTCTTGGGGTCACAAAGTCTCCAAGACTACAATCTGATGTCACATCACAAGAAAAAAAGCTTCTACTTCCATAAAAAAACAAATTCAACCATCCTTTAGTTTGCCAGACGCTACTAAAACTTAAAATGTGATTGGGTTCTATGGGCAGATGAAACCAAAAACAAACAAACAATCAACTGAGGTGGGTTCAGAGCACAAAAAGAGGAAGCTATATGGAAAAATACCTCATGCCCACGGTTAACTATGGTGGTGGCTCTTTAATGTTTTGGGGCTCTTTTTCTGCAAGAGCACCTGGACATTTTGTTAAGATACATGGCATCATGGACTTATGGACATATATTGATTTGATACCTCACAATCCACAAACAAATGGTTTAATAACAACAAATCAAGGCCCTACCATGGGCATCCCAGTCCCCTGACATGAACCCATAGAAAACATGTGGGGTGAACTGAAGAGGAGATTCCACAAGTGTTGATATCAAAATGTAAAGGATCTGGAGAGATTCATTATGAAGGAATGGTCTCAAATCCCTTACCAAGTATTCTTCAACCTCATTAGGCATTATAGGAATAGACTCAGAGCAGTTATGCTGGCAAAGGGAAGTAGGACGTATTGACTAAAAGGGTGCTAATAATTGTGCCACACAAATACTTTTATACACACATAAAAATGTAAACCTGTGTTGTGTTTGCGAGAATTATTTGCTCACAGAGCCGGCCTTAGGTGTTCTGGCGCCCTGTGCGGACTACTCCTCTGGCGCCCCCCCATCCCAAAAAAAGGAATAAAAACTTGTAACAAAACTCCCCTTTCTCACTATCTATCCCCCTGTATCACTATCTACCACCTCTGCCCCTTCCCCTTACTTACTTTGTTGAGTCCTGCAGTGGGAGCGGGAGGCGTCCGTCTTCCCGTGGTGCGCGCTTCACAGCTGAGCGCCGGAACAGCAATCACATTCCTATCATGCCCAGGCATATCCAGATTCCAGGATGTACTCGCAGACTTGGCATTATAGGAGTATGATTGCCCTATCTACCCCTTCTCACTCCCTTCTGCCCTATCTACCCCTTCTCCCTCCCTTCTCCCCTATCCACCCCTTCTCACTCCCTTCTCCCTATCTACCCCCTTTCCCCTGTCTCACTCCCTTCTCCCTATTTACCCCCTCCTAACTATCTACCCTCTCCCTCTTTGAAGTTCACTTACCTTTCAGGAGTCCTGCGGTGGGGGTGCAAGGCCTCTGTCTCCCAGCTCTGCCACTGTATGGAACAGTATAGAGTGATGGGAGTTATGATGTACTTTAGTGCATAATTATATAATGAAAAATTCATTGGAAATGGTACAGCATAACACCCATCACTCTCACACACTTACCAATCCACACATATACTAATCCATACATATACCAATCCACACACACACCAATCCACACACACACACACGCCAATCCACACATATACCAATCCATACACATAGCAATCCACACACATACCAATCCACTCTCACTGAATTCTTTCCTACCTTTCCTATTTTCTCCTTTCAGCTTCTTTTCCTCCTCTTCGCTCCTCTTCTTCAGTTCTTCTGTCTTCTTCCGGTTCAGAGGGCACGGACAGCGTTGGGGCGGCGGCTTCAGTGTTTGTGGGCCGGGATCTGACAACAAACCCCGGCACACAGCAGCTTTTAAGGATCTCCCTTGAACCCGGCTTAAAATCACTCAAGGGAGCCGGAGGTCTGTTAAAGACCTCCGATACCGCTCTCTTGCGAGCCTGCTCCTCCAGCAGCGGACATTACTGTCCGTCTCCGGAGGGGTGCCGGCAAGTTGACACCCCCTTGATGAGCGGCACCCTGGAGGGCCAACCAAACTAGATATTTCCATGTACACAATGAGTATAGAGACATATTGGTAATGAGTGTTTTTCTACTAATTCACAGCGCCTCTGCGTTTACTTTTTTCTCATTTACTTTATCTAGTCATACCATTCCTAACTTTCTATTGATCTTTTTTTTTGCAATGTAGAATTCTCTATTTGAAATGAAAATTACTTGTCACTGATTGACAACCAATCAGTGGCAGCAAAGTACTTCCGATGAAATCACTAGGAGTATGTTCTGTCACTGATTGACAGTTTAAGCAACCAATCAGTGGAAGGAAATAGCTCCTATTAAAATCAATGTGAACACTTTACACACGCTCACTGGGGTCGCAACAGACCACTGCAAGCTGTGCTCTTCGGAGCCCCTACTACCACCAACCTGGTGCTGGTGAGTAGATAACATGCAGGGATAAGCATTTGGCCGAATGCATCTTCTGCAGGGCATTTAGCTAGGCGTAGGGGAGAGGGGCAAGTGTATTTTTGGGGGATTCTGCAGAAACCCCCATGCATTTTAAAAACAGACCACACACAAATGTAAAGTTCCAAACACTCCATCAGTTTTTATGGAACTTTTGGTATACAAGGACAAGAGCACAGCTTTAGGTTTATAATGTAAAGAAAGAAAACAATGTCCATCGAGTTCTAAAATTAAAATATATGTTAACATATAAAAATGTAAATTCACATTTTGAATTAAATATTTTCCTTCCATCCAAATTCTACACACCCAAATGCACCTTTAGAATCTTTGTTCCCGTCGCTGTTAAATGTCCAAACCCTTCATAGAAATATTTATTTAATCATGCAAAATGTTGTCTCATTCATCATTTTCCCAAGGAACAATTCATTGTCATGTGACATTAAAAGCAGCCACTGATAGGTTGTTGCCATAAAACTGAAAAAAAGCTTTTTCTAAGTTCCTGCGTTGTTTTATGTGAGTAAACCTATGCTTTCACCATTCAGTGAAATAAAAAGTAATTATCTGGCTTTTCCACACTGCACACACACACATATATACACTGATCAGCCATAATAGTATGACCGCCAGCTTAATATTGTGTAGGTCCCCCTTCTGCTGCCAAAACAGCCCTGATTCGTCAACCTCTGAAGGTATCCTGTGGTATCTGGCACCAAGACGTTAGCAGCAGATGCTTTATTAACAGAATCCATGTTTCTTTTTTTCTAGCAACATCTGTGACATATGCAACCAGGTGTTTCTGCTGTAAACATCACATTTTAAAAAAAAAATTGTACATAAGGACAAACCCGCACCCAGATTGCACCCTCAGTGGTCTCCTCCCAGAGTCTCAGGTCTCCTCTTGATCCTCCCCTTTCTCATTATCTCTTCTTTCCTCTTTATCTCTGCTCACACTTTGCTCTTCATCTCTCCATTTTACTCTCTCTCTTCTTCATCTCCCCTTTCTGTTTATTTCCATTTGTTCTCTTTATCTCTCTTTTCTCCCCTTTCTCTTTATCACTCCTCCTTTATCACCTTTCCTCACCCTTTTTCATATCTCTTCTCCTCTTCTTTATATCTCCCTTTTCTATGTCTTTTATCGCCCCTATTTCTTTAGCCCTTCTTTCTCTTGATCTCTGATTTTACTTTCTCTCTCCTTTCTCCCTACCTTCCCCACTTCTCATTATCTCTTCTTTCTCATTATCCCTCCTACTTCTTATTATTTATCCCCTTTTTCCCCATCCCATTATCTCTCTCTCCTTTCTGCCTCATTATATTTGGCACCCTCATCTTTCCCTTGCCTATCCCCCAGTAACTTAAGTACACAGTGGCAAACATTTTTAAACACATTCTCATAATTGCACAGACTAACACACTCATGCCAACACACATGCACACACAATTACTAACACGTACACTACCATGCTCACACACCCTAACACATACACACCCCTACCACACATTCATGATCACACACACTTGCACATCCATGCTAAGAAACATACATATGTGCATGCATGCTCACAAACACTTATACAGTCATAGCTCAGCTGTACATTTTCGATTCACTTTAGGAGCAGGGTCATGTGACCTCATGTTACAGGAACACATGCTGCTCCTGACATGCTAGTGGTAAAGCCACTGGTGCGGAGCGCTGGGATATGGCGTTCTATGTCGGCGCTCGGCATTCGTCTGGGGCCAGTTACAGGGAGATATATGATCTCCTCAACCAGCCCATAACCCCACAGTCTCAATTCGGGGCTTCAGTCCCAGAAGCCTCTGGTAGTGCGTGCTGCTACTGTCTTCATTACGCTCCATGCCGTCATGATACGTTTTTGGGCCGCTTTTTTCATGACAACATGGAACATCACAAAGGTTTTAAAGGGTTTAATCTAATTTTATTGCAATAGCTCTTTGGAACCTGCTGGCGGTCTAGAAATACAATGTAATAAGAATATACAAATCTTATCACTGTACATGTAGTAAAATGCTACAGATAAGTATAGTCTTCACTCCCCCCTAAGGATTAATGGAAAAACAAACGATCGTTCATGTAATACCTCGAGATACGTCCCACGTGTTATTGTAAATAAGAAGGCGCCTCCTTCAGAATCCTAGTCCTGCAATTCTGCCCTCACCATTCCTTCAAACATTACGTGATGGGGAAGATGGAAAAGACGAAGGGAGGGGAATCGAGGAAGATTATCCAATAGCAGGGATTTGTCCTCACCCACTGAAACATAATATAGTGTGAGTGAAATGACAGCTAAAAATACATCTAGTAGACATTCTAAATCAAAATTCAAGAACATATTTCTTCTCAGCATGGAATAAAGAAGACAAAGCCATAGGCTGTCATGGACAGCTGATGATCTCATGTGCTCTTCTGCCTTAACATGCAGTAAGAACTGCAGGAGTCTTATAGGGGAGGAGGATTCTCCATAACTAAGCCTCCAAGGCTGTGTTGGACACAATGAAAAGATTATATATATATATATATATATATATACGGTATATATAGAGCTTTAAGGTTAAAACAAATTTACTTCATATTTATCAATTGGGGATTTAAAATTACTGGACTTCATGGACAACATGAACATCAGCCATAAGATTTGTTATTATTTAGATGAGCTGTTTCTGCCTTTTTTTCCCTCTAGAACGGCAAATGCATATGAGAACATCAATGACTTTACACACAAGTTTTAAACCAATTAGGTCTCTCCTCACATCTGGTTAACGCAGCTTCACGGTGCACACGCTGTATATAAAAAGGAAAACGGATCGCAAACCCGTAAAAGCATGCGCAGATGTTCGAGGCCTGAACGCACAAAAACAATAACATCACTACACGTGTACAGAAGGGGTGTATTTATCATTGCAAGGCAGCCCAAAGCACGCTATCCGCTGCTCAACGCTTATTCTTGTGGTGCGCTGCCTCATATATAAGCATGACTAATGTACTAACTGCATGTGCACTTACATGTACGACACGAGCGGCCCCCCTCTCCGTGAGAGCATTGGTCCCACCCACCTATTGCGTCATGCACCGGACTCGCCTGTTACCGAGGGCAGACACCAGCGTGTACATTGCAGGGCAGCATTACTAGATTGTTTATTATTTGGAAGGCGGGAACAATCCGAGGGGTGCGACCCTTCCCGCCTACTGATCCGCACCAATCGCAACTCCTCTAGCCGTCTGATGGAAAGGTGGTGCTGACCAATCAAAAAGCACCCCAGGGGTCCCGCCGGTCACGGGTTTATTAATAGAATGACATCATCTGTTTGGACGCGTCAGCCTAACTTTGGTAAAGTAGAGGTGGGCTGAGAAGGCGGGGCGAAAGAACTATAAACTTGTGGCGTCATCAGATTGACAGGGCAAAGTGGTCAGAGGACGTGTGAGTTAAAGGTGCAGTGCTTGCTATAGCGGGGTGCTCGGCGTTATTGTTAATCTTGCTTTAAGTTATTCCCTTTGCATTTTCGGTTTCTAATCTAATAATTGCAATGGATTTATTTAAAAAAAAAATCCTTTGTATTTAGTGGAGCATTTTATTGAAATGTCATAATGTAGTAATGTTATAGCCCTAAAATAAATCCCACACAAAAGAATTTGAATCATCCCTTTGTACAGCGCTGCATTATATGATGGTGCTATATAAATCAATAAATAATAACACAGAGGAGCAAATAAAGGATCATTCACACGGCAACAGTGCCTGGCCCTGGACAAGCTTAGGGCCTCATAAAAGGGCAACCCCCACCATACATGTTTATATCTTTCTTTATTACAAGCCTGTATCTGCTTTTTCATATAGAGAAGGTATTTTTTTTTTATCTCACACAATATTTCAGCAGCATGTAATATTATTATTATCGTTTTATATAGCGCCATCATATTTCGTAGCGCTGTACAATGGGTAGACAGGACGTGTCAGGTAAAATATAAGATAATGGACAGCTGGTCACGCTGATAAGGAAGGCAGTGGGCTAATTGCCCAGAGAAATTGGGGAGTGGCTTCACAAAGAGGAGGGGCTATCACATATGTGGGTGGAGATAGCCAACTTTGTGGGCGGGGCTAGCCCCAAACACCTTACATTTGTATGAGGATGAGAGTGGGCTTGCTCCTGCAACCTGGAGATTGAGCAACGTGACCTGGAGAAGCAGAGAGTTCCCAGGTATGAGGATAGTGTGCCTTGAATGTGTTGCTTGCCATATCTGTTTTATTACTGGACCACTTGCCATCTGGTCTGAAAGTCATAAGCCCTCCTCTGTACTTTGGTTGAAGCTGAAGACCTCACCTATGGACATATGAGCAAAAGAATAATCTCCTTGTTATTTTGGAGGTGGTACACAGGGTCGTCTTTAATATTGATCGGACCCTGGGCTAGCATTTGCTTAACAACCATACCCTCTGTGCTCCGTAGCATGCAATCAAGCTCTCCACCCCAACAGCGAAAAACACCAACAAAATAACATAAGTACATTTTGCACTGATTCTGCAGATTAGGAGGAGATTGTCAGAGTCACTGCAGTCTTTCCTTCCTTCCAACCCTAGCGTCCCCATGCTACATGTGCAGGACAGGAACAGAATACTATACCATTCACATGGTAGATGAATGTTACAGGTGACCCTTAACAGGTGTGCTAGTTGCAATCAGGGCTGGCCTTAGGTGCTGCCCCCGTGCCCCGCTGTCATCACAGTGCCCTTCTTCACTGTGCCACATGTGTTTCAGGTGTAGATCAAATAAATAATGCATGGGAACCCTACATTACGAGCAAAGATCACAACTTGCACACCCCAAAGGGCAGCCCTGGCACATCACCCATATTGTCCCATATTGTCTATGGGGGTGTTTCCCGCTGACATTCGCCTCCTGACATCAGCAGAAACTACCCCAACGTCAGCTGGACCACACACTGATATTAGCGGGACCATCCACCGACGTCAGGGGGAACTCCAACCAACGTCACGGGACTGCCCGCTGACGTCAGTGGGCAGTCCTGGCCACGTCCCGCAAGGGAAGTCTCTGGGTAGCTGGAGAGCAGAAGTTCCCAGGTATGATAATATCCTAAACTTCAAGCGCCAGTACCGTGAATAAAATTAGGAATTTGTTTTTTGTTGGTACAGAACTGGTCCCATCGTGTAGGCAAATTAGACAAGAATCAAGAGTGCTGCCAATAGAATCTGTCCTATGTTACCCTGCACATGCATGATGGGGTAGGTTCACTGATGGCTTTAGAATCACTGCCTGTACTCAGAGTAGCAGCACAAGGTGCAATCACATGGACATTTTTTTCTCCTCTCCCCCTGCCCGTAGTTTTCCTATCTCCCTTATTTACTTGATGATGTCAAAGACTAGTCGTCTAGACATCTACTTGCTTCTTAAAGCTCAAAAGCTGAGCTGGTTGTTTACGTTCTCCTCCATTATTTCAAACGTAACTTCCAGTAAATTTCCCAATCATTGATCTTATTCTAGGTCGGGCTTCGATAAGAAATAATGGTGGGATCAGTGATAATGGCACCTCTCATTTAACCGCTCTTGTCTCATCTGTCTCAAAGCAGTAGCTCCTGCCCTATGAGGCGAGTGCATTGAAAAACAGGGATATGTTGGCTAGCCGCAGAGACAGTAACAAACCCCCCCACAATACTTCTAATTCCCTGGAAAGCAGCTTATGCTGATATGACCTACATATTCGTGTTTTGTCTGGAGAGATCAGATATACATTTTTTTTATATATATGAACCAGATGTATGGCTTTGTCTTAGTCCGTCAATTCTCGTCTTGTCACACCCCTTGAATATATGTATTGTAAGAAGCGCTGCGTAAATTGTTGGCGCTATATAAATAATAATATTTCTAATTTCTAATATTTCTAATTTATTATAAACAGAGGCGCACTTAGACGTACATCGCAGGTAGGTGGAGATATAACCTGTTCCTTTGTCTCGGAAATTCTTCTCTGCATCATATATATTTAAATTGGAAGTATAAAGATGGAAGAACGGCGGGTTGACCCTGGGAGCTATGGTACAGTCATGTATCTTCTGAAAGTACAATAAGTAAAAGCATGGGCATAGTACCCCTACCCATTTTGCCCCCCACAGCACCATTACCATTGAGGGGCACTACGCCCTACCCGCAAGCTAGTGACTGTGCAAATTATTGTTCTTGTTCGTAGGGCCGGAAATATATTACTTTATAAATCAGAAAATATTAACCACACAACCCTCTCAATGATACCCCTCTGTTTGTCTTCTTTCAAAATGAAATCATTGATCAAAGCATTAGAGACACCCATGATAGTACGTGTTATTTTATTGTATAATATTGTTAGACTATGTGCTTCTCATGATATTGGTGTGATGTAGCAGTCGACTTGCAGGCAGCACCAAAAGACACATTGCAGAAGGTGGAAGTGTTCACGAAAATCCATTTAACTCGCCCCAAAGAGATATGTAAGACTATGTCTACTATGACAGCCCATTGATTTCCTGCTGGTTTGTTTGGTTGTTTCTTGCTATATATATCCTATCATTTTTTCCGCCTTAATAGACCTACAATAAATTGTCCAAATGTTGCAGCAGCAACACAGCATTAAAACTAAACCAGGAGCAAAAGATATATAAGTAAATGTCATAAAGAATAAAACATGACCTGTAATAAAGGTTATATATATATATATATATATATAATATATATATATATACATATATATATATGTGTGTACTCGTTTTACTGCTAAAGAACTCAATCATGATGCACACTATAGTGGTTTATGTTTATAATGTGTAGTGGGGCATTTTGATCCTAAGCGGCAAATTGTATGTAAATCATATCCGTTCTTGTTTTTACAAGACCTAAGGAACCATTGCTTAGTCGACATAGCTCTGCACGGTGTCGAGAGCTAAAAGGCGTCTTAACCTGATCTCACTATGTTGGGCAAGTCCTAACATGTCTGATCTAGCTAGCGTGATAAGTATGGGCATGTTGTAATATCATCCGTGGACTGCTGGCTGGTTACATGTATGGATGTTCGTTCAGTATTAGTGATCTGTTTGATAGTGTGGTCGTGTGAAAATTTACAACGGTTATAGGTGGAAATTCTTGCATTATGTTATTATAGGCTTCATACATACAATGCCAGCTGCGGTCCATAGGTAGAATGTTAGGCTATACAATGGACACAATCCAAAAATAGAATATATGACCTTTGAGACAATAAAAAAAAGCTTGATTTGGCTTGGTTGCCCGTCTGGAGGATGCCCAGGTTTAGTACACATCCTTGCACAGGCACTGGGAAGGGACACTCCTGGAGTTCTAGGACCTTTATTATGTTTGATATTTGGCATTAACAGTCTTCTTCATTTGGGGGCGGGGTAAATGTGCAGCAGCTGTGTACGATTTGAAATTTCAGTTTAAAGCCAAAGTCTTTGCCAACCAGTCCTGCCATCCTTTGCACTAAATATGTTGTAATACAGAAAGAAATAAAAAAAGTAACAATAAGAATAACAAGCTGAAATAACACTGATTGTTGTTTGCACTTATAAAAACTTCTTGAAGTATCTACAAGCAGAGGCGGACTAGCCCCTGGAGCAACTGCCCTCTGGGCTAGTAACAATTCTTCTAATAAGGCCTGTCCAAATAGGGCAAGGCAGGAGCTCAGTGGGTTCCTTGCAGTGATATCAGGGGCAGCAAGTGCAAGCGGAGCTACAGCCAGACACCAGACAAGGTAACAAGATATAGTTATGTTTGGGGTAAGCGTGTGTGTGTGTGTAATTAGATGGCACTGGGGGGGAAAGGAGCGTGAGTGTGTGTGTAAGTATGACGTGCAGGCGGTACTGAGGGGCCTTTGGCTGCACGTATACCCCTGGACCAAAGGCTGTCAGCCCTCCCTTGTCTACTATTGTTTTGTAAGCGACCAATGCCTCTGGAATCCGCCTCGCATGCATTAGCCCCCTTCTCCACCCCCAGCTATGTTCTATGCAGGGGATATGTTTGACCCAGCACATCTCTATGCATGTGATAAAGCATACCTCCGGCCAGCTCCAGTGTTGGCTCAGTAGCAGGGGTCTTCAAGTAGCCAATCAGTGGCAAGAATCTACAGGCCATGTAGGAGGGTAGCTGCAGGGCTACAGCTTGTACCCCAGCTAAGGGCTTTTAAAAATGTATTTATTTTAATTTTGAAGAGTACATATTAAATTACCGTACTCACATAGTATTTTAATACGCATTCTTCTTTATGTATATTTATATTTTTATATATATTGTAAGCTTGCGAGCAGGGCTCTCTCCACTTAATGTATCGGTTTGTCTTAGTCTGTCTTGTCACACCCCTTGAATTTATGTATTGTATTAAGCACTGCGTAAATTGTTGGCGCTGTATTAATCAAAGATAATAATATATATAGTTATTATATTTTAGTACATAGAACTGTTAAAGGTAGTATTTCCATGTGACAGACCCACTTTAAATTTGCATTCACTGAGACTTTTGTCGACTGATGAGTGTCGCTATTCTGTTTAAGTAAGTGATGCATGGAGCAGAGAGCTTAAGGTTGATCAATGAGAGCAGAAGGGGGGGTAAAGCGCGTTAATGGGTCAGTGGGTGGGTTCAGGGGCGAAGGTTGAATGAACATAGTCACAGGAGATCACGAGTGGGTCGTGGAGCGCTCGATGTGCTTGGGGGATGACAGTGTGTTGCCGGCAGTGAAGGGGTGGCAGTGCGATCCTCCCCCTGCTGCAGCCTCCTCCCAGTGGGCAGCGGCCCGGTGCTGTTAGGTTGTGTGTCCCTGCGTGTGCCTCGCAGTGTTACTGTAGCTGGCTGTGGTTGTCAGGAGGAGGAATGCGGGACTCGGCATTGGTGTGCATTGTGACAGCCTCTTGGTGAATGCAACATCCCCCTGCGCTGTCACTTTCCAGCCCGCTGCAAGGAGATAAGCAGGAAGCGAAGTCAGAAGCCACCCCTGCACACATCGGAGCTGTCTGTCTCTCTACGTATATATACGGTGTGTAGATCCCTTACTAGCAGCGATCTCTCTTCGGACATCAGACGGGTGCTTTAAACCTCCCGGCCCGTCGTCTCCCTCTTCCATCGTGATCGTGGGATTCATTCACAGCGCTGCGTTCTGCAGCTTCCTCGCCATCACAACAGGGAAATAAAGGACCTGAATGAGGTGTGGGGGAATTGTCAAGATGGCAGCAGCAGGAGCAAGGAGGTTATGCGCTTAGTGCATGATCGCGGAGACACATAGAAGACCACGCTTCATCTGGGACATTGCTGATTATGTGCATTCTCTGCAGCGCCCGATGAGGAAGGGGCATTGAACGCGTTGGTGATCGCGCACGAACTCTCCTGGATGGGTGATTCCGTGACCGCACGTGAAGGAGCTTTTGCACGAGTTGCGTTTTCAGCCCTTTCTGCCCTACCTAATGCCCTTGCCCGTGGAAGCCGTGTGAGCGGAGGGGGGTATCTGCATAAAGCCACTGAAATCCGGACAGCGATCGCTCTGTATACCCAGTGAGCGCTGCTGCACGGGGGAGCGCAGAGGACTCTGAGCACCCCGATCCCGTCTGCTGGGAGCTGGGCACCTGGCACAGGCATGGACGCCGTCTGAACGCCTCATCTTCCAGTACACCGCGGGCACTTACGAGACTTGTGCCATGTGCGCTCACTGACGTGCCCTGCGTTCGCTCTGGGTAAATAGTATACGGCTGATCTTTCTGCGCACAGACCTGACATTTCGGTTGGACAGTATGGCAGAAGCCTCCCCGTCTCCCTCCGTGTCCCCAGTGGGGGAGCTGGATATAGACCCGGACTTCGAGCCCCAGAGCCGGCCCCGCTCCTGCACGTGGCCCCTGCAGCGGCCAGACTCCCAAGACAGCCCTGGCAAACCTTGCCGCGGAGAGGTCGGGGACTCGTCCTCCTCTATCATCCCGGAGGAGGACGACGATGACGAGGAGGTGGCGGCTGCCTCCGCTGCTGTAGCCGGTGAGCCTTTGGAACGACGAACCGTGGTGCTGGTGAGCGGAGGCGAAGGGGGGACCATGACCGTGCTGGCGTCCCCGGTTGGCGGGGCGGAGGCGGCGCAGGCTCCGCTGGGAGGTGCCGGAGGAGCGGGAAGCGGAGCGGCCGGCCAGCAGCGGAAGTGCTCGTCCCGCAGGAACGCCTGGGGCAACATGTCTTATGCAGACCTCATCACCAGGGCCATAGAGAGCTCCCAGGACAAGAGGCTCACCCTGTCCCAAATATACGACTGGATGGTCCGCTCCGTGCCCTACTTCAAGGACAAGGGGGACAGCAACAGCTCGGCGGGGTGGAAGGTGAGCAGAGCTCCACTCTATTACAGCACCCTGTGACATGTAATATATATATATATATATATATATTGTATATATGATATATATATATATATATATATATATATATATATATAATATATATATATATATACACACAAACACCACTGCAGCCCATTGGCAAGAACAGATTGTATATATATATATGATTGTAATAAATAATATATATATATCGTATGTATATATTTTATATATATATAAACATATATGATATAAATCAATAATATATACCGTTATATATTATACATATTTGTCACTGTATGGAGATCCTTGTCTGATCATACTGCTGAAACTGTACTGTGGAAGAAAAGTTGTGTTAGAAAGTATTACTATGTGTTCACCATGTGACGTATCTGAGCTAATGACCCAGTATACCCAAGCAAAGGGGTTACTATTATATATTATAAACAGGCATTCTATAACCAGTCATTCTATACTTTGCCTAAGAATTGTATCGAAGACTTTGTTTACAACTAAATAAAATCAGTTCGAGCATGTGAGAACGGCCATTCATAAATAATGAGTCCGTTTTATATGTCTATTTGTTGCCAGACTCGCTCCGAAAGTCTATATACGTATGTCAAATAACATTTATGGATATTTCATTTAGGCTTCCATAAGTGGACATACCCTATGCATTCATAGAGTATGCAACGGTTTGCCTTGTCTCATAAAAACGAGCCACTTATATCCTACAATCTAGTATTAGCCTCTAGCTCCCTGCTGCCAAAAATCACGTTCTGAATGTTTTTGGGGTTTGTTTCGGACAGAGAATAACCGTTTCACGTTCGGTCCGTTACCTATAGACGTGTTTTGTCACATGACCTCCCTCACAGACAAGAGACCCTTGATTTGTTTTGTTTACAATGGTGCAGTAACATAAGGACTTGGGATTTTTTTTAGCGGTTTGAAACATGCTTTATACAGAACCTAAGGAAGGCAAGTTTAAAAAAAAAAGCATATTTTATAAAATTAGTTCTGTCTGTGGTATTAAAAAATACAATCATTATCACTATATATATATATATAGCTTTCTCTTGAGGTCCTTATTGCTCTCATCACCCAGCACAGTGTGTGTTTATGGCTTCATATGCTATCATAATGTCTATATATATATATATATATATATATATATATAAACCTATACCCGTATCTGAATCAGAGCATTGCGACTGCGCTCCAATGGTTTGGGGCAAAGCCGCTCATATTTGGTGATCCGTTTTATAGAAGTGTAGTGATCTTTAGATGCTACTCATTATTTATAAGCCATAACATATATAGCTTATTAACTAACTTATTCACCTTTCCATAGGTTAACCGTCACCTCGGGTGTTAAGATGCAATCACTTAACCGTTTACCACAGTGCAGTAAGATAAGGGCTTCATTTATTTGTGTAGCAGTTCTAGATGAGATAGCTGTGGTAAAACGCGGTACATACAACAAAAATGTTACAGTGAAAAAGTCATGAAAACAATGCAACAATATTGCACGTTCTTTAAAAGTGCTACTTACAACAAGCATCATTTTGTGACACATCATCTTTGAAGGTGCTGTATATAGTGCAGAAATCACACACAAATGCAGGAAATTAGATTCATGCATGGGAACGTCTGCGCATGCACACGCACCAAGAGTACACGCACTCACTCTTCTAGTGCAGTCTTCTTGACGTGCCAACAGGTCAGGGAAATGGGCAGAGCGGTTTCCATTCAGTAGTAATAATTAGCTTTTGAATTAACAGAGCTTTGTCCCCATAACATGTTTCTATTTGTGGTTTTACCCTTGAAAAAACACTATGTGTTCTAGCTCTGTTTCTGGGGTAAACAGTAGAATGTCTCGGTCTTAATCACCAACAGGGACTGGGGTCGAAGCAAGGGCTCTGTGCGGACCAGTCAAGTTCTTCCACACCATACTCATCCTACCATGTCTTTATTTACCTTGCTTTGTGCACTGGGGCACAGTCATGCTGGAATAGAAAAGGACCTTCCCCAAACTGTTCCCACAAGGTTGGAAGCATAGAGTTGTCCAAAATGTCTTTGTATGCTGAAGCATTAAGATCTTCACTGGAAGTAAGGGGCACAACCCCTGAAAAACAGCCCCAGACCATTATCCCTCCTCCACTGAACTTTACAGTTGGCACTATGTAGTCCGGTACGTAGCGTTTTATTGGAACCTGTCAAACCCAGCTTCGTCCATCAGACTGTAAGATTCATCACTCCAGAGAGCACCTTTTCTGGTGGCGATGTGCTTTACACCGCTCCGGCCGACGCTTGGCATTGTGCATAGTGATCTATGGCTTATGTGTAGCTGCTCGCCAGTGATAACCCATTTCGTGAAGCTCCCGACAGACAATGCTTGTGCTGATGTTGCTTTCAGAGGCAGGCGATTTTTACATGCTTCAGCACCCAGAAGCCCTACTTTGTGAGTGTGCATGGCCTACTGCTTCGTGGCTCCTAGATGCTTCCACTCCACAATAATAGCACTTATAGTGGACCAGCGCAGACCTTTCATCAACTTGCTTCAAAAGTGGCATCCTATGCCATGTTTAAAGTCACTTAGCTCTTCAGTAAATACACCTGCGAGCAAAGGCTGTGCCTGAAACACCTTAACTCAATAATTAGGAACGATCCTCACTTTTATGTCATATATTGACTCCACCATACACACACACACACAGCCAGTCAATGTAGCAATTGCTGGAATAAAGGCATTAACTATATTAACATGTTGCGTACATATCAGACACATATGTTTTTCAAGCGAGAGGGTCTCATGGTGAGCCCTTAATGAAAGTTCCCAGGTATGAAGATATGCAATGGGTAACAAGACATGCGCAGGTTCCCCAACCTGAGGAATTTCTTGCTACCTATTTAGGTATATACTGTTATATATTATTTAGTACACAGAGGTTATTTCTAATGTGTGTGTAAGATACATACAATAACACATACAGGTGAGATGTCACGTAGCATGTAAAACTGTAAATCATTTGCAGTCTATAGACATTGATTATACTTATTACTGTCACATGGAGTTGTTTGGTCTCCGTACTTTGCCTCTGACATCGTTTGCGCAGGATGACCACTCATACCATGAATCATTCTGTATACAGCCATGTAATTGTTCACCTACCCAGGAGTCTGCTTGGTAAATACTAGAGTCTATTTCACGTGTATGATCTACTGCATTGTCCGTGCTGTAGCCTATGGGAGTGCCAACCACCAGAATCTCAATGTGATGCAAAACGTTTCTGATGACAACATGCGTGTATATGTAGGAAGTCCTAACTCGGAAAACATGTTTCTGGATTCGTGTTCAGTTTGATTCCACCCTTCTAGTTACTAGAGCTCATGTCATATTTTAGACAAGACAATTTAACGTGTGATTGGAAATGATTGTTCAAACCAACACAGCTGGGGGATATTGCCTGTGGACAACCAGGGCCGGCCGAAGACTTAACGCCGCCTGGGGCGAAGTTTAAAATGCCGCCCCCCCCGCCAGCGTCGCGGGGGGGGGGGCGTCATTTTAAACTTCGCCGATGCCGCCCCCCCGGTACTTACCTTTAAAGAGTCCGGCGGCGAGTCTCCCTGCTCTGCCGCGGTGCCGGCTTGTAATGCCGAGCGCCGGAAATTGACACCACTTCCGGCGCTCAGCATTACAAGCCGCCACCAAGACCTAACAGGGAGACTCGCCGCAGAGGAGAGAAAGAGGGGCGCCGAGCGGGTAAGCGAAAACCACTCGGCGCCCCTCTCTCTCTCTTCCGCTTCAAAAAAAAAAAAAGCGAATTGCCCCAGTCGGCCCCATTGTAGGGCCGACTGTGGACAACGGCTTATGACTGCCTTGTTTTACGCCATTATACAGCACTTCATGACGGGGTCAGTGAGCGAGATGAACCGGCTCAGACGCCGAGTTGCCGAAATAAACAAATGTGTCTAGCTTGAGGTGGACGAGATTGAAGAACACCACTTGACAGGTCTGCAATGGACTTAATGACATCTCGCCCATCGATGCAGTGTCACAACCAGCAGTTTATTAAGAAGACCAATCACTTTCTATTTCCCGAGAGTATGGTCGCTCAACTAGGCAAACAATCGATTGCGTTATAAAACCTATGATATGCATGTACTTGGCCAAATCGTTGTGCTGCTCCACTGTGATGGCATAGAGAAAAAACATAAGAGATCTAGCCGATGTACAGTAAAAAAAAAAAAAAAGTATAATTACGTTGATGGTTACACGAAACAATAGCAGAATGCGTGTGCTTAGTATGTTGTGTGACATTGTCATTTTTGTCACATCTGCGTCTACTAAAGACATAGCGAAGCCATGTAATGGAAATATTCTTCAAGAATATTCAATATTTTTAAAGTTTACAGGTCCATGAAGTTCTGTTCTATGTATACAACTGACAGCATGGGGCTGATTTATAAAGCAGACTTATATGTATAAATTACCTGCCTTATACATGCAAGTTTCTCAAAGAAAGGTATATTTCTATTATGGCAAATTCCAATTAAATAGTTATATATTTAATAAAGGGTTAAATAGCAGCATCCATAATGCATGCTTTTTGTTGATAATGTATCATATAATTGTTTTCAAGTAAAGCTTGTAAAAAAAAAAACATTGCGGGAATGGATATTCGGACAGATGTAACACCTACATTGTCGTGATCGAGGTCTTCTTTTTTGTTCCTAAGAAAGTCTGTGATTGTATATATATATATATATTAACTTGTAGTTTTCACTGTATAGCATTACATTACAAATCCAGTTGCTATCCAATGGCGCTGAACTATCTTTATGAAGGGAGATTGGGAGGAGGTATTATCTCCTAAAGCAGCAGCATTAAGGGGAAGTATTCACCTTTAACGCTATCCGCAGTTGTCCAAGTCTATGTTAATTGACAGAATACCTTTGGAAGAACATAATGTGTCTTTTTTACAAAAAATGTAACTACAATTAATTACTTGTGCCCAATCCTTGGTTGATGCGTCTCTTGTGACATGTCCTGTGTCCTTGGCCAGGATATAACAATAATTGTACGTGTTCAGCACAAGAACTACATGCTTGAACCAGAAATCATTTTTGAAACAATCTGGGTGAGAGGAAGGGAACATTCCCTATTTTTAAAACTGATAAACATGCCCCTTGTACAGCGCCATATATTTCTGTGTCGGGTTCTCTAATCTCCCTTTTTAGGGTGTTCATTGCATCAGCGCATTTAGCCTCTTCGCTCTTTGTATTAAAGAACACTGCCTTTCCCAGCTTTGCAATGCTTCATTTTGTCTGAATAGTTTCCATTGTACATCTCCTTGTAAAATTAAATGTAAACAAAACTAGAAGCAGGTAGGACTTGTTTTATGTAAGGTGACTTTAAACTGTTTGCTTTAGGAAGCTATCCTGGTTAGCAACGTCTGATTTCTCAACAGCTCCTACCCTGTTCATATGGTACATTGTCTGCAATTACGCCCCACAACTGTGTCTGTGTATATCTATGTATATAGTATAAATATGTATATAGTATGTGTGTAGTGTGTATATATATATATATATATAGTCGTATGTATATACAAAGTTGTTTTCCAGTAGACAGCTTTGTTATTAACCCCTTAAGGACAATGGGCGGTCCCTAAGCCGATTGAAAACAATGCATTTTGAGCCCGGGCTTTGTCATTAAGGGGTTAAATGTATGTATTTTGGTTATACTCAGATGGTTTTGATTGTTTTTAATGATTTTTTTCCCTAGTTTAGAAACATCTGATGAAAGGTTGAGTCACACGTGGAGTTGCCAAAAGGGCATTACTTAAACTTACCCCCCCCCCCATCCAAAGGGAGACGGGATTTGAGGGTTGAGGTTGAGGGACCGTTAGGGGTCCCTCCGTGCTTCCTTTATATATTAACTCCCCTTATCTCCAGTCGGGGATGGGTGTTAAGGGAATTTATCCCCTGTGGGCAAGTTTATGGAAGGTTGTTTTGTTTCTTGCTATTGGGCCATGGCTGTTCATTTTTGCCAGTTTGCAAGCGCCTGCTCTTTAGTGAATAGCGAGGTCATCATGGCAAATTACAAAAACCTTTTTTGACTGTTTACAAGACAATTGAAGAGATGAGGACGTGACTCTATGACTGTTGATAACAGTAGTCCGGGAGATAACAAGCTCGAAATACTAGTCTATAAGATCATCTACTATTGTCCGCGCTATAACATCAGACAGACTTGATTATAGCGCAAGAGCATAAAACAACATATATTTTTACTAGGTAGTTGACATTGAACTTAGAAAAACCACTGAAATAGTTACGTTTATAAATATTTTACTATTGTAAGTAGTGGGGTTATTTTTTTTTTTTCATTTTAAAGTGGAATAATAGAAGTCTATGTATTAGCATTTACTATTGTTGTTTTAGTGTATTGAATGATTCCTCTATCTCCCTGTCAGCACATGCTTATGTCATTTTGTACATGTAGTGGGTTTGGCTGGAATACGAATGAACTGAATGAACTAGACAGACGTGTGACAGATATTCAGACCGTGGAAGTCTAAATCTACTGGTTGGAGCTGTCTGACTTGCTCGGGATGCCAGGGAAAATAATATTTAATTACCATTATTATTGTTAGAAATTATTATTATTTGCCATGCCTGGTGATGGAAAAACCCTTGTTTTACCCACAATTCTATATTACCATGTTATGCCTTTAAAAAAGACTAAATTAGTTTTAATTGTGTGTTCGCACTCTACCACAACCATTTGTCAATGTGGCGCTGGAAGCCAAAGGCATGCGTTTTAGTCTTGCACCGCCGACCTCGTGTTTGTCATTACCGTGTTCCGATTTGTGATGCAATTGTTGATTGTTTCGTGATTGCTTGTGTAATCAATAGCATTTGCTGATGTGCGTCACCACAAACGTTTATTTCGACAGCCATTAATCTGCACCTTTGTAGATTATGGGGGGGGGGTGTGGTTTTAACCGGTATAAGTGATGCAAGTTTATAGAGCAATCATTCATTTAAAACAGAGGTTATTGGACAGATCTTTCAAATAATCTTTTCCATATATGGTGCTTTATAACATTGGGCAGAATAGGTAGTTTTTAAATTTAAGGGTATCTCTCCACAGTACAGATTTAAGAGGAACCACCACATTGTCCCCCCGATCTTGACTCTCAAATACAATGTATTTTTTCTTTTAGTTTTCACAATGATATAAAGAGGTTGGTGTTGTTTGCTGACGTACTGCACAAAAGAGCTGCCGTCTTGATTCTGCATCGCGTTTTAATCCGATGCCTCACCCTAAGATAATTAGGGCGAAATCGGAAAAGTGCATGGTAGTAAACAATGTCTAGCGAAAGGGGTTACCCTGCAGTCTGATAAAACAATGCAGGTAGCTTCCACTTCTTGGGATGACAGTAAGATTCCAGTGCAGTCTTCGATTAGGAATCATGGGAATTAAAGGGACATTTGCATGATATAACCCAGCAACATACCTGGGAACTCTCAGCAACCTGGAGCCCCCCCTGCGGGATGCAGGTAGGAGGTCCCACTGACATCGCTAGGTGCACTCCATTTTAGGAGGGGGGGTGAGGAATGCCGCTACACTGCTCCCGTGTCCCAGTGTTTCGCCGCAGTGACCTGCAAAAAGTTCCCAGGTATGCCTAGCAATGCCTTTGCTGGATGTCAGGGCTTGAAAGTATACATCGGAATAATTTTAAAACCGAACATGTAATAATAATAACAACAACACAGGTGGTTAATAGTTCTCAGTGCTGAATTCAAATATGGTTTAATCCTAGATGGGACTATTCCCCTTTAATGCATAATGACGGCAGGTAAATAGGGGCAACAATGTCGAGACTTGTTCAACCAAACTCAAATGAGATTATGTAAATATTCATCTTATCGCCCCCTGCCCAACACGCTCCTTTGTATCTTGAGGTGTCTTGATTTTCTTACGCCTTGGTAAATACAAAAGTGACTTTAGTCATAGCAGGTATTTTGCTAAAGGGGATACCACTGTGTATTTAGTGTTTACAGTATACATTTGACCTTTTACATTAACGTCATTATTAATGTACCGCCGTTGTCAGGTTTAGACCTATTCTAGGAGCTTTCTATTTAAAGCGCGGCTGTTTTTTTCCAGTTTCATTGTAACCATCGGAGACAGATGAGCCAGGAAAGGTTTTCACTCATCTTTCTGACATTCTTGTCATGGCAGATTTCCTCAATCACTAAGCCAGTGTCCTTATAGAAATATCCAGCTCTTGCAACACAGTGTGTGTGGGGGGGGGGCGCAGGCGGTACCAGATGTAGACACATCTGTTTCAAATCTCTATAGTGTCTCGGACATCACTTCCAAAAACCGACCGCTTAAATGTCTTCCCATAATTTCACTTAAAACGCAAGACTTTGTGAACTCCCTAAGTTATTAAGTATACTGATGCAGACCTGATCCAACAGCTTCGTTACTAGGGCAATGTGAATAATGTCAGTGTTTTTAACAGGATACTACTTGTTATGTTTTGTCTACAGCGCTACAGAATATGATGGTGCTACGTAAAACAATAAATAACAATAATAATGATATTGCTTGGTTAGCAAAAAAGACATTGTGTCAGCCAGCGACTGATCATGGGCAACAAAGGAATATTTGTATGAAGTGCCATAGCAGAGGCGGATGAGATGACAGACTTGGAAAATATAAATCCGAATAACGGTTCATTGCTAATAAATAAAATAGTAATAATACAAGGTGATTAGGGGTATTTACTGCCGGATTCACTGAAAGTTTTTTTTCTCTAACATATGACTGGTTCCTTAAAAGCATTTACTGCTATTTGAATATTTAAGATCTCTAGAAAGAAAATAGTAAAACAGATGTTGTTGGTGCAGTTGACATTAATTCTGCTTCATTTTTGTATGATTGCAACATTTGCCCTAAAAAAACAACTGTTTATGATCTGAGAAATCTTTTTTGAAAATCTGTTTTCTGATTTTTTGTGTGTGTTTCTTTTTCTAGTTTACGAAGCAAAGTGTTCATTCAGAGTTAATGCTTCTTATTATTTTTTTTCTTTTGTTTTGATCCACGAAAGAACTTGGCTTGTCAAAGGAAAATGCAGACGGTTGCTAAACTGGGTCTTTGTTTCAGTTTTCCTTGGCTTGAAATAAGCTGTAGGCCCACAACTGGAGACCTTTTGACGTATGCCTTTCATAAGCAAAGAATTTGCTGCCTCGCGAATTGAAGTTTGCATATACTCTCGCACACCCCATGCTAACATGTAGCGATCATTGTTTACTTCCTGTGTAAGTCCTGGTACATTCAGTACCAAGAAATAGGAGTTGTTCACATAAGCACCAGTGCCAGATTTATCTTCTAATCCAGTTTTCCCCTCTCAGCCCAGGACAGATTATAAATGTGTTGCACGCTTTTGTTCTTTTGCTTCTTCGTGTTTTTTTTTGTTTGTTTTTTTTTTCTGCTTAACAAGTTTAAGTTCCTACTTGAGTGCTCCGTTTCATGCTGTTTGAATGTTACGTAGCACTTGTAATAGTAAACCATGCTGGTCAATGTGTGTTATAAAACAACACACAAACAGGGCACTGGTGTTCTTTAGTGTTAGAGGTCGGAGAGCTGGGCTGAATCAGATTACTTGCATTACTGTTTGAGTCATGTGTGAGCTTAGCTGGTCATGCCTATTGAATTCCGTAAAGGCCTTATGCACATCCATATGGAAATACATTCATCCGATATTATTATTTATTGTTTTATATAGCGTCATGCCTCGCACGCTCGCCATTTTGTCTGGCCATCATTAAGATGTGCTAGTATATTTGTATAAGAATTGTAAACAAATTTTCTTTATTTTTTTTTTATGATTTGAATTCCAGACAACCCTAGTTAGCTTCTCCTGAAAGAAGGGCATAGCTAGCCCTGCATCCCTCATAAGGAATCATTAAATCTGTTAAGCAACTCTCATTATACATATCCAGCTCAGCTCCTTTTGCAGACGCTCATTGGGGTTGACTTTTTGTCTCTTTCTTCCCACTTTAGAAACCCATAATTCTATTTTTTTACTAATGCAATATTTTTCCTAAGATCCCTATTTTTAAATTTGTGTAATACATATATATATACATATATAAAATATATATAATGTGTAAAGCATTTTAATGCACACAAAATGATGTGCCCAGAACAAATGAGGATTGCATAGCATAGCAGAAAAATTAATGTGATGGGAAACCAATGAAAGTACTTGTATACAGAAGCTTTAAGAGTTTCAAAAACTCACCAATGTTTCGAGTGCCTGACATGGACATTAGAGTAAGAAAAGTTCAAAGTGTGTTGGAAGATCTAAAAGTGCAATTACATTTTTATCCAAAAATTCCAGAACATGACATACCAATTCAAACTACAATAAGTTAGAGGGTGGGCTGTCCAAGGAAAGAACACAATGCCGTCCACTTGATTGGAAACAATACATTGTGGGATTGCAACCCCACCTCGGTGGAAGAAAAGTGGAGGAAAGAATGCAATTTTATTTAACACTACGTATAGTTAGAGAGGTCGAACTCATTTGAAAAAAATGCAGGCGAAACGTACACTTTAAACTATACCTTACTTTTGAAAATCTACTTATGTTAAATTCTTAACAGCAACACATTCATAATCCAAGCTCGGTTTACAAAAGAAGTTTCACTTAACTCACATAAAGTGTCTTACGGCTATCTTATTAAGACCAAAAAAAGCTTTACTGTGGAAAAAGCCCTGCCTTTACTTGTGTTGATGCTGGAATAAGCGTGAGTGGGGGTTGAGGAGAAGAAGTGGTGTCGAGTTTCACGGAGTCCCTCCTTAGTCAATAACATACACTCTTTACTGTGTTAACAATTTTAAAAGGAAAAGCCAGGGCTGATGCAAGACCTGCAAATGTGTTAAGTTAGACAGGGTGTGCAATTTTACATAAAGTAAAAATAACATGTATTGTTTGACTTGGTCTAGAAGTTTGTATCGCAATCGTAGGCATCTAAATATAAAAGCTTATTTATTTATTAACATTCACAAACATCAAACCAGTGGCTTCTTATAAGACCTACTTCCACACTCAAGACATTTCTAATCAGAAACAGTCCTAGTACTTCAGCCATTAATGTGCAGGTTTGGACTCAAGTCTCCCCTAAAAATCAGGTTTATCCCTTTGCACTAGTGCTGGGGAGGTATAGCAATGACACAGTGCTGATTCTCATAAAGAGCGAGTTTGTTACTAGGTTGGTTGCTATGATGATTGCACGACTGGTTCCATTTTGCACCAAAATTGTGGTTTATACATTCATGCAAATATCAGTGACTTACACTAACACATACATGCTATACACCAATACACAAATGCCAGTAACACACAACACCATACTCACACTCGCTAACACCACACTCTTATATACACACTATGTGACAACATGTGGTGGCATCCTTGCAGCCAAGCACGGCTGGGGCTTGTCCTTTAGTACCGGGCATACCCCCTGAAGGTTCTGGCCTTGGGGCACAGTGTCTATCATTCTACAGGGTCTACTTGAAGATGGCGTTTATGGAAAACCTCTTATAGAAAACATGTTTAATAGGTTTTCGTAAGTCCAACTGTAGAGCAAAAGCTAGTACAGCAGCACACTGACTTTACACTCTAGGTGCAGAGACCATTGGCTCCTCACAAGTTATGGGGAATTGAGCAGGGTTTGGTTAAAATAGGCTCAACTTTGGTGCGACCAGGCAGTTTCAGCCAGTTAGCCTAATTAATTTTGTCCTTCATGGAATTTTTAAAAAGGCTCAACACGGATGCTTGGCTTGGTTCTACACAGTTACAGGTGAGGAGTGGATCTTAAAGACCCTCTTTCCCATCAAGGATTAGGTCCTGTATCTCCAGAGGGGACATCAGTTGCACTTTTATTTCCGCTGCATGCAAGGGGGCCACAAGCTAGAGGATTACATTAGCCTCCGATGGAGGTAAGTTAAAGGTGTTGTTTTGTACCTTCCGTCTGGGTAATTATCAGTGTACCCAATGGCCAGTCTGGGTCTGATAGGGACCATTTCTCACACTAGCGTATTACCATTTTCCTCATTGTTATTGTTCACTGCTCCTTTATAGGCACGTGTTTAGTTTTATATAGTAAAAAATATATACTCTGTAATTTTACAAATAATCCATTCACCTACGTATGTTTGTTTTCTTGCCCCTTGGTTTACCCTCTGAATACCTGGTGTGCAATGTATTGCCCAACCCTCGGGCACTCTAAAGAGTTAAGCTAACTGTCTGGTACTTACCGAAAATAAGTGTACTATGGTTTTCTGCGAAATGTTAGTTTGGAAGAAGCTCATCCCTCAGTGTAATCCAAACTCAATGTGGTAGGCGGCTACATGTAATTTTCTCTTCCTGCACAGCATTGCTGTGGACAGTATGTTCTTTTAGATCCAGGATCGCAGCCGAGAAAGTTAAAGACTTTGAACGATGGTTCACCTTCTGTGTTTGGGGTCAGGCATTCAGGAAGCAATTTGTAATTTTTTTTCAAGTTCGTTTGCAAACAGACAGTGTCTTATGCAGTAAAGTGTGTTGGGGCAGGAAAAAGCCCACTTTTTATTTATTAATTTATTTATTGATAACATTCGAGGAAAGACTGCCATAGTAGACAACGTAGTCTTTCTTCTATCTTTTCAGTATAAAATGTATTGTGAAAACCAGCGTGGTAAGGTTTTGCTGCAGAAGATCAAGGTATTCAGTATTCTAGTCCGTCATAATAAAAGAAGCTATTAAAACAAAACACTGTGTCGTCAAAATACAGTGTAACAAATATTACTCTGAAAAGAAAATGTTAAAGGCAGAAGTTAAGGGTTGTATATAAAGAGCCATTGTGAAATTACCATGGAAGGAAATGGACTGTTCTTGGTGACCCTCCATATTTTCCAGTATACGCTGGTATAGTATGTACCGGTATTTGAGAGAAGGTGATATTTATTTCTGTTAATTTAATAGCAGCATTTGTGTTTGTGTGCAATCAAAGGTGTCACACACAGATTTTGTTAGAGGGCTTAACCCCTTAATAACAAAGCCCGTACATGTAAAGGCTCAAAATGCATTGTTTTCAATGGGTTTAGGGACCGCCCATTGTCCTTAAGGGGTTAAAGGGCCTTTATAATCGGGATCAATGCATTTGGTTTATAAGAGTTTACCATTTGGGATTTTCCATTTGCGTAACCTCGCTCTTATAGTGACTGTGATCAGTATGGTTGACTGTTGTAAGAGAGAAAGATGGACGTGAAGGTTGTAGACTCCCCACTTAATCTGCAAGGGTACGTTCTGATATTTTTAACGGCAGCGATAAAAAGTTTGGTTTATTTGCACTGAATACGATTTGACCATTTCTTTACAAAACATCATACCCGAAGTGTGAAGTACCTAATATCGTGTTGCTTCCATGGAATTATTCCGGTTCCTGCGGTGATTTTGTATTGCTCTAATGATTGCGGACTGATAGCGTATCCTGGTCTGACCCCTATGTTGAAACCTGTTTTGTGTTCATCTATTAGAACTTTACATTTCATTCATCATTATAATTCCTCCAACATTTACAGGGACAAAGATAGTAAAGGAAGGTGTTGTGGCCCTGGATACATCTGACTGGTCTGGATCAGCCTCTCAGTCACGTGATTGGATACCTTACACAAGTCCATCAAGTATAGTGGATTTTCCTACACAATGCCTACACAATCATATGTCATGTTTCTTCCAGGCTTACATAAGCCTTCTGTTTGTACTCTCTGCCCAATTGGTCGTAATACTTTTTGATCATGACCAATCTGGAAGGATCAGGATCCTTGTCACTTAGCAACCGTGAGCTATCCCCGTTGAATGAGATTATTGGCAGGCCTGGGGCAAACCATGTACCGGCAGCCGTCCAAAAATATTGCCTGCGCGCCTGTGGTGTTATGGATAGGCGGTAACCGTATTTCCACCTGGCACGTCACTTATAATTATTGTGACTGACATAACTGGTACTAATTATTCCAAATTACCATGAGTATCACAAATAATCTTAAAGGGGCACACAAGAACAACTTACTTTTAATCATGTAAGGATTTCACCCTTTTTTTATATTCTAAAGAATATGCAGGTTTGTGAACAGGTGGCAGCAGGACACAAAGGACATATAGCTTTATAGCCAGTACAGTTTACTGAGCTCAGCTTTATGGACCGCAAAACTGTATAGGCGGCTGGCAGGTGACTGTATTAACTCTTTGGGGGTCCCAGCACATGCATTTAATTTTATTATTAGCTGTTCAGATCCGCTTTATATTCCATATCTACGTTAGATTGTCAATTAAAGTTGTTCTGTCACTTTTTTACGGTTCTATACACTAGATAAACATATGTAATGGTCTTTACATATTAAAGTAAGTAATATATACTATGACACTGTACAGCCACGTGGAGAGGCTTTGTGTGTATTTTGTGCACAGATGATGCATTTGGAGAGCAGGGTGGGCCAAGGCTCCAAACTCCAACTCCAGTGTTGCAACAGACTGAAGTCCATACCAGATTTAGAAAGTCCACTCCAGGACTTTGATGATGTCCGCAACATGTGCCGAAAGTGGACCTTTAAACTCCCTGAATGCTCACAATCTGTTGAGGGGAGAGGATGTTCCCCTGTTTTTCCCAGGGCAAGGAGAAGCCCTGAAGAATATCCCTGAGCCAAGTGTGGCACTCCCAGCCATGACTTTTTGTCCGGGGGACATTTTTCAGAGCCTGGTTTAGCTGTGTCTGGCAGGGTGGTTTAAGTTAGTGGATGTCTCTTTATGAGTCAGCCACCCCATGCAGGGTCTGATTTCACGTAAAACAATTTCTGGATTACACGGAAAAGAGAAAATGAAAATGTAATAATTTAAATATGCATGGTGATAGGTGCAAGGATTTCCTAACACAAGGCAAAGGACCAAATAGTGAGATATTACACCAGGTAGAGAAATATGGCATATAGGGTGCCAAATGGCTTTTATCTGTAATGAAATGTCATCTATATAGAAGTGTTAATATAAAAAATAATAATTAAAAAAAATAAAAAATAATAATCACTGCCAAATATCATAGAAATATACTAAGTTTTAGTAATATAGCCCCTGGCCATTGAAGCCTGGGTCATCTGCCATGCCTTGTGCAGCAAAGAGCTTCCAGCACTCAAAGAGTTATGTGTCGGTTTTGCTGCAGCGGCTGATTTTCTATAGGCTGCCCAGCCATCCCTCCCCCTCCTCTTATTGGCTGCCTGTGCTGAGCTCGCCTCAGCTGACTAGAAGTTAATATAGGTCAACAGAGAAATGTGGAATTGACTGGCTGTCCTTCCCCAATCAAGCTTTGTTTAATCTGGAACAGCTCCAGCTCTTTCTAAATACTATCCTACACTTTCAGCACATGCAACGTGACAAAAATAGGCCACATCAGGGCAAAGTTTACCGCAGATATTTCACCCGAAAATCTCCACTTGCAAAATTCAACACCTGCACGGGCTTACTCTGTAAGTTTGTGCAGACGAAAAGCCCAGTGTGTTTGTTACACAGTTTTTCTTTAAGCCGCAGTTGCTTATTTTCCTATGAGATCCACCTACGAGATTGTAAATGCTAGAAGGAACACATCGCCTGTAAGCCAAGGGGCAGGGGGTGCAGAAAGAGGGCAAATGCATGGGGGGGGGTACAATGACATTCGTGAAATAAGCATGTGTCCATGATCACTAATCGCTAATCCACAAACCATGGTATTTTGTTTCCCCACTTTTTTTAGGATAGAAAATCAGGAAAGACTAATCAATCCCAATATGGAGAGAGAGATTGTAAGCTTGTTTCTGTAAATCTATGTTATATACTGCCTGTTATGTCCCGTCTACCCATTGTACAGCGCTAGGGAATATGATGGCGCTATGTAACACAATAGTAAAAGAGGCGATAGCAATTTTAAACACAAAAAAGGGATTTAACAAAGTGCAAGAGGCAAGTCCTTTTCAAAGGAGAAGTTATAATCTAATACTAAAGGGTCAGATGTAATGATGTAATGTAAAGATATTTTACTTTACAGAGAAAAAGGTAGATAGATACGTTAATAAAGAACTTAAATATATGGATATCCTGAAGAACCAAGCAAGTTTGAGGTCTTTACAGCTGGAATAACGGGAATAGATGGGCCGAATGGCTCTTATCTGCCTTCAAGTTCTATGTTCCTATTGTGGCAGGACTGAAAAGGCATGTCACCGTGTTAAAATAATACATTACTTTTGCCTTTTTGCAAGGGCTCTAAACCCAGTGAAATGATCAAATCACCTCCGCATTGTGTTGTACACTACAAAAGCATCCTTACAAATATCGAGCCGCGCTTTCATTAAAAGCTTTCTCAAGGCTAATTCAGGCTTTTTAACACCAAGAGCCACTCACCGTCCATCCAGTTCCGTGATTAAACTACATAACCTGTGCACAATACGTCAGTAAGCAGAGCAAAGCTATGCCCGCTAGTGTTAAGAAAAACATATTTACCTACAATATCGCGGGGAAAAAAACGACATTTCATTTATTTATATAGAGGCTGCAGAGTCCCTAGCGCTGGCTACAAGGTATAAACAGTTCTCTTATAACACAAGTGTCGTCATATGTTGATCTAGATTCCTAATTCTACAAACAACCTGAATTTCTGTAAATTTTAGATTCTTTTATTTTCTCAATTTTACGTTTACTGACAACAGGGTAGGTTCACGTTGCAAACTCGGCACCTTATGATGTGAGAATCAAGCCCGGTAGGTAAACTATACCTGTCATGGACAAGTCCCTTCTCTAAATCGGAGGGTCAGTTTTCAATTCAGCTGTTTAATAAATGATTCGGACGCGACCTAACAAAGTACAGCAATGCGAAACGAGACCCGCGGGGAAGACGATCACAGTGGCAGGTAGTAAATTTAGAAAAACCCCATAGCATCCAGACACATACTTCTGTGTAGAGTCATCATGCAGGACATCTGCGTAGGTTTCAGGTTTGGTGGAACGTCTGTGGAGTTACGGAGCGTGTGACCCATGCTATTAAAGGAAAGCAGACTTGTTTTCACACTGTCCGCTCCAAAGTAGCAACTAAGGGGAATTATTTGGATTCTGCAAACGTGGAGCCCTGTTTACTTTTGGAGTCATTTTATTTATTTATCAGCTTGTTTTAAATGTATTGTTTGTTCAGTGGCAGCACAGGCTTTTAATATATCATTTTTCAAGGCAGTGCCATAGGTACACCCTTTATCACACTGCTGTCCTATATAGTATTTCATCATGACGTCGGAGATGCAACAATGGTCAGCTAGAAGCTGTTAGAACAGAGGTGAGATACAATAATCAGTGGGGTAACCTGGCTCACTAGCGAATGCAATTGTTAGTGCCATTTTTTTCATTTGATTTTTTGAATCCAGTTTCAATAAATAGCCTTATTGACATATAATGCGGTTATTAAGCTGAAATACGTAAACATTGATGTGGCAGGTTCTCATTAACGCTCATCTTGAGGAATTGTGCCAGTGGCGCGACCTTCAATGTTTGAAAGGTTGTTGGGCGGTTAATAGGCTGCACATAATAACACACAGGGATTTTTCATCAATTTGTCTCCATCTCTCGTCTCATGCTTTAGACATTGTGGACTGCCAATGATACAGCATTGAGTTGACATGCATACACACGAACAAAAACACGTTTAAAAAGACTTGTTCTGATGCTTGCATGCATTTTAATGGTTAGGAACCTTTGGTAAGAGAAAACAGATGTTCTCATAGTTGGATGGATGGTTGAACTGTGTGTGTGATTAGCTGCTTTAGTGAAGACATTTATCTTCACTATCACCATAAAGTGGCCTCAGTACCCATGACCCTTCCTTGAACTTGTGTGTTGAGTTTACCAAGGAACATATGGTTTGGCCTCTCTGTGACACACAAATTGCAATTTGAAAACTGGCCCCAGTGTTTTGCGGTCTCATATCTTGGTTCAGTGCTAGTATTTTTTGAAATAATAGAATGTCCACGTTCCTGATGAAGTGCAGTAGTGCACAAAACTGGTCGGGTGCCTAAAGCATAAAAGCTTCCTCCTGTTATATGGACATTTTTTGGATGTCACCTAGCGGTTCTTTTTTATTGTAGCTTTTTTGTAGTATACATTTTTTTTGGTTTGGACTGAAAAAAGTCCTTTCTTCTGCCATATTGCTGAAGCTCAATAAATTCAGACTGGGATACACCACCCAATATGACCTTCAAACCCCACTGCCTTAGATGTCCTGGGACTTGATTTACCTCTAGTGACTATGATCACTCCCTTGTGCCTCTGACATTTTATGCAATGGGTTGCTTCTTTTTTAATACATGCCATGGTGTACATCAAAATTCAGTTCACAAATCTATGCGTTATAGCTCTGTCCTACTACAGGGCTTTTTTTTTTTTTTTTTTTTTTTTAAACAAATACACTTAAGTTCAACCAAGCATTTTGATGGAACAGGAATGTTTTACTTGGTATGGAATGTGGAGTTTCCTTCACTTACGAGTGTTATCCAAAAGCACAGCGAGGCCACGTCCAACAGGACAAACCAATTAGAGTTTTCCAGCACAGAGTCCCAATACCAGCTTTATATAGGCCGATAAATAGAGTCATTTTCTCTTTAATGTACCAGGCCCTAATATCTGCATCCCAGCATGCATTTTGCTCTTGCTTAAATGCCATGAATGATAAATGCAATATAACACACCCTATTTTATATTTCTGATGTTTTTTATTCATGACATTAACTCGCAGTATTATACATTTATTTATATGTCTGTTCATTATCGGCATGCACACCCATTTGCAGGAAGTATTGAGTGAACTGCTGCCAGCTGGAATGTGTGTGTTCAAAATAATAATAATGCAATTATAGTCTTGTTATAAAAAAACATTCAGCACTAGCAATAGTTTCCAGTTTAAATTTCATAAGAGGAAAATGATTCGGATTGACAGCTCTCAAACAGCTATATCAAATACAGTATTCCGGATAGTTAAAAAAAATATTTGTTATACCGACCGATAAAAGTAAAACGGTAGTACAAAATATTTTATTTTAATGATATATCGTTGACATAATTTTACGATATGATAATAGCAGAAATTAAGCTCAATTTTATTTATGCATGCCACTCCCATAAGGCCTACGCTAATTGTATTATAACAAATAGCCAAGTCCAGAGCTTTGACATTGAACTAAAACTCACTCCCACAACAGCAATTATCTGTCAACACAGTTAGCTTAATTAGCTACTACAGCCGCTGGATGTTTTGCGTGGCACATGCTAATATATATATTTATATATAATATATATATTTATATATAAACTATACACACACCAACACAAAATATTATTTATTGGAATATGAAGATTAAAAGTTAATGTAGAGAACATGATTTAGCAACTTTTAAGATTTTTTTGGAATATAAAAAAATCATGATAAAATATTACCATTTCAATATAATTAAACATTCCTGTATAGTTTTAAACTAAATTCAAAATGCTGTAGCACGCTGATATTTCTAGCTACACAAACATCTTTTAGAAAGCAAAGGGACACTTGTGTCCAGATTTTTACAGCCTGTGGCTGCTATTTAACAGTGGGATATGTGAGTGGTTTATGTCTGTCATGTAGTAAAATCACTGTGAAAAGGCTTTTTTTTCTTTACTGAAAAGTAGAGCAAAGGTAACAGATGGGGGAAGGGTAGAAGGAAGTCGGACAGCAAAATTTGCTGATTTAGGGTTTTGGTTTTTAAAGAGATCCTGCATATTTCAGCAGCTCCTTTAAATTTCAATGGACATTTGTCCGTACACAGAAATTGCCTGTTAAGTGGTAGTCTGCACCCAGGGTTATTGTAGCTGGCCCTACTGTGCTAAATGTCCAAGGGGCTTAACTGGGGCATGATATAATGCTTTTGCAGCGATGGGACAAGCACTATTAGTTGCTGGGTGCAGTAAAAAAGGTCTTTTGTATGGCCATAATGTAAGGGGGGCTGTAAACACTAACGCACCCCTTTCTTTCTTTGCGTGCAGTTGTCAGTGGAGATTTGTAACTCTTTTTCTTGGTTCATTGTTCTCCAGCCAGTGTGTACTCTCCATTCACTTCTGCCAGAATTAAGATGAAGTCTTCTTGTTTCAATAAAGCGGCTTTTGTTATTGGAATGGCAGCACTTGTGTAGAAGTTGGACCATCTCCAGGAGAACTTGCACGATATACTTTGAAAACTATTGTCGTCTGATATTCAGGCCCTGGCTTGTCATACAAAAGGGCAAAAAACAGTTTGTTAATAACATTCAGTCTTTTATCTAATTAAAAGATATATGAAACCTACAAAAACAAGCAAATGTAGCTATTAGTGACTCTTCATCTAACATAAATAAAAGTAGATCTTAAATGTAATCGTTTGGTAGTGATATGTCAGCAATTTCTTAAATGTCCTATGCTGAGAGACAGTAGAAGTCCTCACCAGCTCCTAAATCAAAGATTGTCTGGCTACACACAGTGTATTGACAGTTCTAGAAGGGTTAATATGCCAAGCATAATGACTATGATTCTTCTTAACTCTTATTTACGTGTAAAGGTTCAAGCATGTAGGTGGTAGTTGCCTAAGGCCCAGTGGAATGTTTGACTATGTCAAGTGTTCTTCTGTCCTGCCCAGAGCTGGCTACCGAAAATCAAGCAGCTGAGATGCCACTTTTAGTTTTATAGTATTAACCAAATCTTTCCATTTGTCGCTATTGTCATGTACATTGTTATGTTGGGTACCACCTGAATTGAATGCCTGCAGTTAGCTGCTAGATAAAATGCTTTGAAACACAGAAACATATAATTTGACGGTAGATAAGAACCATTCGGCCCATTGGATGCTAGGATGCCTTGGATACTACTTTCTACTCTTCATAACATCTAGTGCTGGTAGATACAGCTGACGCCTCACATGACTTTGTCTTGATCCCGAAGTACCTTATTGCATTCCTGTTTCATGACCTTTGTAGTTTACAACTAAAGGCATCAGAAACCAGAATTACTGAAGTTGCCATTTTCTTAGCCATTGATTGGCTAACAAGTTGCATGGGACCCTCAATACACAATCTATTTCTAATATTGCATTTGGATGTTGGACATACCAGATACACACCTTAAAGTTACCTACAGTTAAAAAAGGCTTGTGCAACGCTGAACGAGAGCATTGGTTTTGTGTTTTTTTCGGGCATATGGGAACATAGGAAGGATAGGCCCTGGTCTTGTGTGCTTACAAGTTTATGATAAATATATGGTCCCATAGTAGCTCCCTTTCAATGAGGGGTATTGGGGTAGCTGGCCTATTGAAAGTGACTGAACCTAAACCCATCACATTAAGCTCACAACATGTTTGCTTACTTACCCAGTGGAAATTCAAAGTAACTAACCATTTTTCTCTCCCGAAACACCTGTTAACTATAGCAAAAAAAAAAACAAAAAAAAAACAGCATGTACCTGACCTCTTCTTTCTGATTTGTTCATTTTGGGAGAAAGACAAGAAAAACTTTGATGAAGTTGATCATTGTTTTAGTTAAAATGCTTCCAGACAGTGATGGTAATTGAAAGAATTTGTAGGGAGATCATCCTTACATGACCTCACACAGCTGTCTAACCAATTGTCAGATTTGGTCTCAGCAGTGTATTGCAAGCACTGACCTTTTTAGCGAGCTGCCGAGTCAACTACCAGCTAATTAGGCAGCGTGCAATCCTACTTTAAGTTTCTTTTTGTTATGTGAAACTAGCGTGAAATGTTGAAATAAGAAATGGGATCAAGGGTGTGTGCGTCGAGATAAGAAACTTTAACAGTGCTGTTTTAATACGTGACCTCTGCCTCCTCGAAGATCAAATTGGCATAAGCACTTTCTACTATAGTGAAATAGAACAGAGGCCAGGCTTACAGTATGAGGAGACAAGGCGGGCCTTCATAGCTTTCAGTTAATTAAGCTAATTTATCAAAACTTTTTTGCCATGTCAATGAGTTTAATTATTTTAAAAGATACTGGTCTTAAGGGAACAGTCTAGTCCCAATTTTGCATGGACTCCAGTGCATTTTGATGCATGTAAATTGGTGCAGGCATTCTACAGTTACTGGAGTTAGACAATGAGATTTCTGTCTCATTTAACTCATCCCCTGGCTGCCTGTACAGAAACCAGGAAGCGTTAGTATCAGGGGTTAGTCTGGTTTAAGTAGCACTTAGGTGCAACATTCCTGTGGAGCCCCCCCATAACTAATTTGCTGATGAGCTCACCCTAACACCATGCAATAACACACAGTAACTCTAACACTACACACATACATACAAACATACATACATACATAAACACACATTCTCTTTATAACTCTCCACATGCTCTAACACCATACACATGCTCAAATACACACACTCATGCTAACACTCATTAACACACACACACTTACAATGTATAGTAACAGGAAAAGACAACATAACATTGTACACTCACACACACACTCAAATGATATACTCATACACACATGCTAACACTGTACTGCTAACACATACTCCAACATCCTAGAACAACACACAGTCTAACACTATACACTAATATACATGCTCATAAACTCACTCTTAAACTACACATATACATATATAAACTATCCATCACCATAAACTAACACACACTCACTCTAGCAGTTTCACATACCCCCCCCTCTTTATTCTTAAGGGAGCACCTGCTCACTAGCTGAGCTCCCTTTACATTTGTGTGATTTGCATGTGGTAGAATGTATTGTCGATATCAATCCAAAATGGATAGTCAATAGCAGGCAAGCCTTCGCATTGAAATCAGTGCAAATACCTTCTTGGAACAAGACAGCACCAGAACTCGCTGACAGTGAGTATGGCGTGTGTATGAGCAGTGCCAAACACATCTTCTGCAAGCCATAGAAGTGGGGGTGGGAGTAATAGTGCAAATGCTTAGAAGAGATTCTGTTGAATCCCACCATGCTTTTGCTTAGAGACAAAAAAACAATAATTTAAAGGGAACACTATTAAGTGTATATGATCGCTGAAGTGCCCCTTTAATGCCAAGCAGAAACATAAATGTGTTAATAACATGCACTTTTTCTGGCATCTATATAGTCACGTTGGCTCTACTGACTAGTGGGGAAATGTATCTGGATCATTTATGATAAAACTTCTGCTGTGTTGCAATGTGACACTTATCTCCTGCAGACAACACCCTCCCATGTCCAAATAAAAAGAATGTATATTTTAATTCTATAGTCTATGTATGCATTTAGCCTTAAGGTGACAGAGCCGGTGACAGAGCACACAAGAAGGAAGGAAGTACGTGTGGCATATAAATTACAGAAAAGCAGAAGTTAGAAATCATTCATTGCAGAAAACTGTTATGCGGGTTAGGTGTACATATGTGGTCTGATATCTTCATATCTGCTTAAGCACAAATCCGGATTTCATATTTTAAATGTTTAACTCCAACAGTACCATATTTGCTAAGAGGATAGTGGACAAGTGGTCCAACCTTCCATCAGAAATGGTAGAAGCTAAAACAATGAAGGAATTTAAACAAGAAGAGGAAAGGCATAAAGCTATCCTGAATCTAAGACAAAACCAAGGGTCTGAGTCTTTAAATCAGGAAAAATGGGCTGACTAATGGGCTCAGGTGGCCAGCTGCATAGCAATATATACTAAGCAATGGTGGAAAGCAATCGCTCAGATCACTTTTACGTAATGTAAAGGTGGTGCCCATAGCTGCCATATACTGGGGTTGCTTTAATAATATAAGAAGAAATATGAAAAGGAGACCTTCGCGATATTGTTTTAACCAGCACAGGGTACAAAGGTTGCTTGTAATTAGACAAGTTCAGAGTGTGAGATTTCAAAGCTTTTTGTAGCGAGCATGTGTCAGGATCATCGGTTTCCAAGGAAATCGCTTTACGTAGGAAATGATATATATTCTCCACGGCTTATTTCAGTTTATTAACTGTGAGCTGCTCTCCGCAGTGCATAATAGGGATGCAATTAAAATGTCATCTTTTAGGGACAATCGACCAGCAGCATACAAGCTGCAAATTAAAGTTGTTGAGATTAATTTGTAAATCTATGCTATAGCATAACCGGAAAGTCGAAAATGTTCAAACTTAGGGCACCCTTGCGGTAAATGTGCCAACGAAAACTGGGTTAAAGTAGCACTTTCTCCTCTCTGACATCTTTTGTTTGTAGGCGCTCAGCATTTTTTCTGGTCATGAGTTTATCACGGTTTATGTACAGCCGTGTAAATAAATAGCAGAAAGGGTATTTATTAAATAACTTGTGTAAATAAAAAAAAACTTCTTCAAAATTCCTTACCCCAAAAACCACTCAAATAGCTATAAATATGTCCCATGGTCAAATATATAAAACAACACAGTAAAACTACGCCTCTAACCACACTATATGTGTTGGGTTTTTATTTAATCGAGATTGTAGGTTTAATTTGCTTATTGATAAAGGTGGCTGCTGGTATAAAGTCTTGATCATGTCTTTTTTTGTGTCCCTTTGGCCATGCTTGACCAGACGTCTTAGATTGGGAAATTGAGCCACAGCTATCCTACACAGAAAAGGGCCTGCGCGTCCCTGTCTGAACCCTGCTATCTGGCTTAGCTCAGCACTTATTACTAGCATAATGTGATCGTAGCAGAAATGTATGGCCCTTTTTTTCAGGAAACCCTTACATGTCTCAATTGGAACCACGTTTATGCATTTCCACAGTTCTCTGTTGCTGAAACTCAGTGTCATAACTGAAAAAAACGGGAAAGAAATATAAAAAATGAACTTTGTATGCACAGAAAGCTTAATCGATTGGTTCTGTTGTGCTGGCCACAATCCTAACCCCCTACACATAACAATTGTTTTTTAGGGCTGTTGCTAAACTACAACTCCCATGTTACTCGGTCAGCATTATCTGTTTGTGCTGTTAATATATACAATGCCGACAGATCAGCGTATCTGGACATTCTCACAAATGACTACGTTGCATTGCTCATTAATTAGCAGGTTTCTAATTGGCTCACAATAGGGGGTACAGTCGGCAAACACAGCCATGTAGCGCATGCAGTTGCCCCAAACAGGGGACCCCTACTAGGCTGCAGCTTGGGTTGCCTTATGGGTAATATCTGCTTTATTCGGAGCACTTGTGGGATGTCTGGGACAACACGCCACTAAATTGCCGATAACTTGTTTAAAAAGATACTAAAAACAATGTAGCATTTTTGGTAAAAGAGCCATCTAATTCTTCGTAGCGTTACCGACTCCATCTTTGTATCTAGTAGAGATGTACGTGGCTGTGTACCTACCTCTTAAGTGACAAGGTATAGCAGCGAGTGGTGTAAATGAATTCAGTAATTGGTTTGAGTTATATAAAAGAATTTTAATATGGTTTTGGAACATTACAATAAGATCATTTTGTTTTGATTGCCTTTAATATGCGTCTCCCCCCCTTTTTTTTTTTAACCACAGGGTAATTAGAATTTTCTTCATTCAGTCCCCCGTGGGACTTCTCCTGGCACATTCTCCCCAATACAAACAACTAGTAACAGGAGCGTAAACTGTGTTCTGGAAAGATACAAAAGATTTGGCACGGTTCCTGGAAGCACCATGCTAGAACATTGAGCATTGAACTTCGTCTGTGATTGTTGAGAAAAATATCAAATTTACAGGACCAGCAGGGGACAAGTGAATGTGTGATACTCTTGTATGAACTGCATTTGCATTTTATTGTATTTTTTTATTACCAACCCCCCCAAATTTGTCCTGCTTGCCAAGCATTAAAAAGGGGGTGTTTTATAAAAATCTGCTTTTAGCAGGTTATTTATTAAAACTACGTATAGCTTGTGCTTTTTGTTTGTCAGTCGTTGGAATTGCTTTGGCGACATTTGGTATAAAAGTAGGGAGAAGGGACTATGTTACCTTAGACAAGTCGGGCAGGGTGGCAGAGATTCATATTAATTAGATTCCTGTTCTGAAATCCCCTCCCTATCCTCTCTTTTCTAACTGTGAGAACTCCCATCGAAGGGCATCAGTACCAAAGTGGGAATAATACATAATGAAATATATTCTGACAATGATGGTATTAATTTACTTTCAATAAAATATCACCCATCTATTATTGGAGGGAGACTACTTTTTTATATAATCATTTTTTCTATCAATATATATTTTTAAAACTTTACAAAAAAAGTTTAAAAAAAGTCTTTTTTTTAAACTTTTAAATTTTTTTATTAGCGATTTGCTTTTCACCTTGGCAAAAATAAAGACACCTTTTGTGCTTCGTAATTGAATCTAGGTCTAGATTCAATTCCTTGTGGTTCTAGGTTCACAGTAATGTTCTGTTTCACGACAAAACAAGAACAAAAACATATATATATTTTTTAAATTATACAAATTTACTTTTCTGTGTTACGCAAAATTAGAAGTGGGCTTCTGTATACAAATTGTTGATAATAAACTTTTCTTTTATATAATTAATTTTATATAATTATAATAATATAAATGAAGAATATTTTCAGCAAAATATGTTCAGCAGCTTGAAAGTCTGGTCTCTTTAAGAAACTTGGCTCTGACTGTACATTTGGATTAGATAAGCAGGTGGCATTCCTCCCAACTATGTACTTGATACGTGCAGATAACAAAAAGTGCGTGTCATGGGGCAGACTGATAAAGAAAGATACAAGCAATGGCAGATTAGTCCAAGTCTTTTTAGCGCTATAATATAATGTTCTCTTTGGGGGATACATATTAAAGAAAAAGAAATACAATTTTAAAATAACAACATGTAAATGCATAAAGTGAAGCTAACCCTAACAGCCTATGTTTTCACATGCAATAACGTAAAAATAACTTTTCCTTTAAGATAATTAATTGCAATTAAAAAGTATACCTTTTTACCTTTTTTGTCTCCAGAGCAGTGTCTTTACCATAAGCCCCCATTTTTCTTTTTACGCCCAAATAATTCAAATATTTTTTTTAAACAGAATTTCTCATTCAACACATATTTTCTTGATCTGTTGTAAAGCTCTCGTTATTAGTTTGAAGAAATATTTTTTCAATTCTTTAAACATGGTTGTCTGAGCATAGGTAAGCAGATTCCATGACTACTAGAGGTAGCCCTAGCTAATCACTGTGATAAAATCACCACAATAACTGTGTAGAACCAAGGCCACCTCGAGCCTTCTTGCAGGAGAACCTTGATTAATGAAGTCAATGAGTCCCACATAGGGCTATCCAATAGAAGCCCTCCAAGATGGCCACATGGAAGTCCCTATATTTGTAGAGCTTCTGCTAAACTTTCTTTGTCACATGGCGTGTGTTGTAATCCACAACTGGTGCCAGAAATGTTTGTGTGGTACTTAAAGAGACATTCTAACTGTCTTATGCACTTTAATGCAGAGACCCAAAACTGTGCTCTGACATTTTCTACTTTGAGCCAAACCTTGGATGTAAACCATTACATGAATGTTATGTTATTAAGGGTGGAGGTTCCATAATAGTTGATGCATTAACAAAGTGAAGTATCTTCCCTTCTGTCTATACACACACTAAAAGGTTTATTGTTTGGTCATGTTGCTTGACTAATGCTAATCTTTTGTTTCAAAAACAGGTAACAGGTGGGCTTTTCTTTCTTTTTTTGTAATATATATATA
>VKOC01017068.1:0-23473 GCA_009364415.1 Spea multiplicata
AAGCTCTTCCCATCGGCATTACCTTACAAGCAAACGTCAAATGCCCTACCAAACATTGAATCTGCTTCAACTGAACTTTTTTAGAACTGCCCACTGACTGTAACAACAACCTAAGTGTCTCAATCTTGGCAACAGGGAGACGAAAAACCATACCAATGGTATCAATTTCAACACCTAAGAAAGAGATCACAGTCTGAGGACCCTCTGTCTTGTCGACAGCCAAAGGAATCCCGAAATCCTGGGCTACAGCTTTAAAGGTATCCAAAAGCAACTGACAAATACCTGACTCAGAAGGGCCTACAAACAAAGTCATCTAGATAATGCAACAATGAGGGGCAAGCAGCCCGACGAGACACAGCCCATTCAACAAAGGTAGCAAAAACCTCAAAATAATAGCACGAAAGTGAGCACCCCATTGGTAGGCACATATCATAAAAGAATTCTCCTTTAAACTGAATACCCAACAAATGAAAGCACTCAGGATGTATAGGCAATAGGCGAAAGGCGGACTCAATATCCGCTTTAGCCAGAAGACATGAGCTACCCGCTGCCCTAACCAACTGCAGAGCTCTATCAAAAGGTGTATAATGGACCCTTGAATACGCCTTGTCAATACCATCATTTACTGAGGAGCCAATAGGGTAAGATAGATGGTGAATAAGTCTATATTTTCCCACTTCCTTCTTGGGTATTAACCCTAGAGGAGACACTCTAAGATTAGGGAAAGGGGGAAAAACAAAGGGGCCCGCAACCCCGACCTGCCTTAACCTCTTTAAGTAACTTTTCTTCAACGATACCCTCGTTATCAAGAACCGACTTCAAGTTAGCAGCAAACACCGGACTATCCGAAGGACTGTACGGTATCCAAAATCCCCTACTAAAACCATCCTCTAACAACAATGCATCACGACGCTTAGTGTAACGCTCTAGCCATGGGAGCATCCTTTGAACGCTCACTGGTGTCCTCATGTTTACCCGACTCCTCCTTTCCTGACTGCTTGGAACCAAACTGCTTTGCTTTTTTAAAACAGCGAACCGCAGGGTGCGCTCCTCCGCAATGTGAGCACTCATGCCGGAAACGGCATGAGGAATACCACCTGCAGTGGCTCTCGTTAAAGAGCCAACACAAGCCTCGTCTGTTTCCACCTGCCGCTCCACTCCTGTGGACGGCAGGGGCTCCCTGAAAGGGCATCGGGCGGGCCGGAGTCATCAACAAGAGCCATAAATTACCATCCTCCATATCAAATCTAAGCCCTGGTCGAACTGCCATTTTCTGGCGAAATTGCTGGTCATATGTAAACCAGCATTGGCCACCATACACTTTATAAGCACCCCAAATTAGGTCCAAGTAAGCAAACAAAGAAGGGCCTTTATCCGGAAAACGCTCGCACATAATACCAGCAAAGGCAGCAAAACCTTGAAGCCAATTACCAAACGTACGGGGCAATTGCTTGTTTTTATCGCCGTCGTGAAACTCCCCTCTCTTAGGTCTGTCAACTGATTCCTTATCAGGTGATACCAGGGAGAGAATATCAACATATTCTCCCTTCCATATTTTATCACGGACCTCAGCAGACACTTGTAAACCTACCGGTGCAAGCTCACAAGTAGCAGCAGGAGCCGCTACCGTAGCAGAAGACTGTACAACACGCAGAGGGGCTGTTGGCCCTAATCCAACTGCCCTAGCTCCCTGACTACAACCCAAAGCATTGCTGGGACTAGCAAAGCTATCTACAACCGCTCTTAGCACATTTAAAATATCCCTAGAACCACTACCATCAACCATCTCTCCTGAACCATCACCCCAGGCTCTACTACCCCAGGACTCACCCACTGCAACACTGGAGCTGAGTCTCGGCATACCAGAAGAGCTGGGTCCGGGATATGCAGTTGCAGGATCATCCTCCTCTCAGGACTGCGACTCCGCTGACGAATCTGTATCCTCGCGGCGTCCTGCAGCCCCCCGGCGATCCGGGTGCCTCCTTGTGCCTGCCTGCTGCTCCCTCGGTCGATGTCCCGGCTCCCTATCGGCCTCCCGGCGACCAAGGCCCACTCCGCGACGAGAAGCGGCAGTTGCCCTTACCTGTACGGCTTCAGCTGCCCTCTCCCGCGCGGGTCGCATAATCCGTGACGTGCGCGCATGCGCGCCGCACGTCATGTCGTCAGAGGCATCACCAGGCGTGCGCGGGCTCCTGGAACGTCGCGTTGGCTCCGCCCCAGGTCTGGCAACCCGGCTTCTTGTGTTGATAGAAGACGGCGTCGCCCTGCTCGTTGCCGGACTGGAACCGCTCCCTCGTCGTGCCGGTAGGCCTCGTTCTGCGTCGGCAGTCTCCTGTCCTGCATTAGCCAATGCAGACACGGGATCCCGGGTACCTGCAGCACTCCTCCGTGTTCTGGTCCCTGGTCGCCTAGAAGGGCTGGGGCTGAGCCTAGAAGGAGGCCTTGACCTCCTGGCCCTCCTCCTGCTTCTCCCTGTAGTAGCTTCTGGGTCTTCTTCAGGTGCCGTCCCTGTGGAGGTCGTCTGTGCCCTCTCCAGGAGATCCTTCAGAGAGGCACATCCATGTTTAGAGATGTAATCCCTCATCATAGCTTCCATTTGGCCAGATTCAGCCATTTAGAATAAATGAAAATCCTCCTTTTTGTTTTTTTTTTGTCAGGTGAAGAGAGATGGACAATGCCTGACCTTAAGCTCCAGGCAGGAAAAGAGGTAGGATTGCATTTGTTCTGCACTTTACACCCTAGCATGCAACAATGTTGCGCCCACTAACCAATGAGGCAAAAGTTAACCTGACCTCCCAGTGACCTGACCTGGGCCAGCAGTCATATTCCCCCTTTCCTTATTTTCCAGGGGGGGCCCTTTCTTATCATACCGACTTATGCTGACCAAACTGGCACCTGTAGCATATAAGAACTGGTGTAGCACAGGATTCTTGATGGACCCTTTGAAACTCGATTTAACCCATTAAGGACAATGGGCCGTCCCTTAACCCATTGAAAACAATGCATTTTTGTCATTAAGGGGTTAATCTACTGTTGATTTGATCTGTAATATTTTATTGCCAAACATATCCAGGGTGTATGTTAATATACCACTTGTTCATATCTTTAGCAAATCACGTTTCTTTGCTTCATAATGTAAGTGCATACAGAATAAGCGAGCACTCATTTTCAATGTTCAATTACTTAGCTATTTAGATCCGAATCAGGATAAAATACATGGAGAGTTTCAGCATTCTGTGTTGTGCTCTCGGAGGTAGCATAGTTATGATATATTTATCATTAATAATGTTACGTTCCTCAGCTCAAGAAGAGTCCTGTTTTAAGGATCATTTTTCATCTTGCTTTTATATTGAGTGGTGTCAAAGCCATTCTGTGGTTAATCCGAACTCCCAAGACATTGGTTTAAACCAAGGAGAATTACAGTATTACCTAAATGTTGCTTTTACTAAGGATAGCAGGTAGAATATTCTCTTAAAAAGACTATTAAATAAACTAAAACATTTATTAAGTAGTTTAAAGGAAGGGCAATGTGTTCAGTCAATGCACGCACTCTTCCATTTGTTTTACCAATTGATCACTGGAAGAGGAGGACATTGTGTGTTGCCCGTACTCTTTACGAAAAGTCGATAGGAATGGATGTTCATTTTCACCTTGATGTGCCGGTGAGCATGTGCTTTGGCCATGATGCAGAGCTATTTATTTATTTATTATTTAATGCATCTGATTGTAGGTTTACCACTGAATGATAGTAATTTTTCTCCTTTCTTTCCACCAACAGGTGCATCTAATTAACGTTTGGCTGTTTTATACTGAAAATCTAGAAAATGCATTTCATCAGTGCCATTGTTACTAAGGGTCCCATAAAGCACTGAATATTAAAAAGAGAGAGAAAGGGTACAAACTTGACTTTTTGGCATTGGATACAAGCTGGATCAGCTCAATTATACAAGTGACTAGGCAGCTGCCTATGGTATTTTGATGGCAGCAAGGCATTGCCGCCATGTTCTGTTATGTCAACAGGCAAAAAAACATGCAGGAAGGGGCACAAGATGCTTAGTTCGTCTAGAAAACTAGAAACTCTGGACACTAAACACATAGCCTTACATTATCCTGGAGATCAGCCACCAGTAAGTGAATTACACTATTTGCTTGATTATAAGACAATCCTGATTTTAAGACTACCCCCCAAAATGTGAATATTAATTTAGTTTCCTGGTGGATGCATAAGTTTCTTGGTGGGTGCATAGGTTCCCTGGTGGGTGCATACGTTTCCTGGTGGGTGCATACGTTCCCTGGTTTGAAAAAAGCCTGAATATAAGACTACCCTATAGGAAAAATGTTTTACTAGTAAATATCAATTCATGTAAAATTTATTTTTTTTTATATTTAATTGAAAAACTATGATTTGAGGAAAAATGCATTTTTGTTTATTTCTTTTTATTTGCCAACCTGCCCCCCAGTTATGCAATCTGCCTCCAGGCTGTTTCAAACTCTACCCAGATATGCATTATACCACCTTGATATGGCACTCCGTGCCTCCCAGAAACTGCCTTTACTCCCCTATATGCCACTCTGCTCCCTAAATATGCCACTCTGGCCCCCCAGATAGCCTTATACCCACCTTATATGCCCACTTTGCCTCCCTTGATAAGCCACTTCTGCCCCAGCCATAGCCTTATACCCCTATATGCCACCTGCCCCCAGCTATGGCTTATGCCTCCCTATATGCCACTCTTGCCCTGATATGCCACTCTGCCCCAGATATGCCTTATGCCCCCTATATGCCGCTCTGGCCCCAGCTATGGCTTATATCCCCTATATGCCACTCTGCCTCCCTGATATGCCACTCTGCCCCCAGATATGCCATATACTCCCATATATACCACTCTGCCCCCGTCATAGAAGCCCCGGAGGAAGTGCCAGCAGCTGTGGAGGTTAACGTTATCTGCGCGCATCGCACAGACGTTCACCGGCATACAACTTCCTGTGTGTACTTTATTTCCTGCCAGAGAGGAGGATCCAGGTCCCCTCTAGCGCTGCGGGGGATCCTCCTCTCTGGCAGGAAATAAAGTACACACAGGAAGTTGTATGGACCCAGCAAAGGAAATTAAATGGCATCTCAAATCTCATGAACTGTTTTAATAAGTAAAACCAACCCTCTCATTAATAATCTCTCCAATTCTCATTTTTTCTCTCTTAGACTATCCCATTGAGAGTGTTTACGGAAGCCAAGTAAAATAGCTAAATTCTAAGTTTCCCTAGACATTTTTTTATTTCTTAGTATTCTGTTAAATAATTTAATTTCTATGCAAAATGAAAACAGAATTGGATGCTTGGACTATATTGTTTTGTACTTAATTATGTAAACAACATTGCTCATCAGTTTTATTTCTCTGCGTATTTGTTCTTTTTAAAAGGCCAAAACAATTATCCACACAAACCTTTAAGAAAAAGATCTTTACTGAACAAACAAGTTAATTTCTTTCTCTGACGGTCCAGAATATCAAAGTCAATTGTCTATACCCGCGTGGAGTCCATTTTTGCTGCATATAATGTTGGACTCAATTCATTTTTCATCCTTTCCTGTAATGCTAATTACCCATATTGGGAATTGTTGTAATCTCTATCTTAAAAACACTGCTAATTTGGTAAAAAGATTTTATTGGAAGTGTCAAACGAACATGATGTTCCTCAACGTTTATGAGATAATTTAGCAATCTTAGACTGTTCCAGTCGTGTAATATCTGTTGAGTTGGTGTTTCCGCGGATGGTCAGCTTTGAAGCTTAGCGCAAAAACGATATGAGAAAAATCTTGCCAGAAGAAAAATATTTTTCTAAAGCTTCTGTGCAAAATCTCTTGGATCTTGTGATCTTCTCATACCCCTTTTTTCCCTGAAAGAATCAAGACATTGAAGAATACTTTAATTGCAGATTGACGTTTATATGCCACTTTTAGTAGAGGGTTGTGCACAGTTTAGAAATCCCTCCAGTTGCTTTTTAAAGCCATTAATTCAAATAAATGTGAAATTAAAATAAAAACCCTCAAAATAAGTGTTGCCCTATTTGTGAAGAAAAGTAATACCACATTCTTTGATGGGTTTCTTTAAAGCTACCATAGGAAGTTTCTTGTTTATTTTTTTCATTTTACATCACTCCTTTAACTGACGTTGCTTTCTATCAGATTAAAATCTAAGGAGACCCAGCAAAGGGAATGGGAAAGGTACAATTGCCCCAAAACTTTTAGGGGTCATCTTTTTAGTTCTTAAAATGTTCCACCAATGTGTCCTTTGGTCTTAATAGTCCCAGGAAAATGATAGGTTTGCTCCTGTCTGAAAGACTCAATCATCTCTCTGGATTGTCCATATAATAAACACAAGCAATGTATTCCATGGATCAACCAACATTAAACTAACATCATTATTTTTAGAATTTCCCATCTATTTATGGTCCTTACAATACCATATTTTCTCCATAATATTTTAAAAACCAGGAATCTCATCATCCTCTCTTCTTTAACCTTTTTGGCAAAATGGAAACCAGTGCAAAAAAAGTAAATCAATGAAACTATATTAAAGAAAACAAACTTTTACAGAGAGCTAATTTTTATGGGGTTTTTTTTTTCAAGAAAATAATCTAAAATACAGCTGGAAGAATATGAAGGTTAAATAATTGAACAGCAATGAAGTATAAAGTCAGCAGATGGATGTCGATAACGGAAGTTTCTGCCATTACACTCAATATGTTCCTATAAATAAATCCAAATAATAAAAGTATCCTCTTCTTCCAGCATAATTCTTCCAGGCACAACTAAAGAAAAAAATTATTATAACAAATACTGCAGCAGATACCAAAATAACTCAGAATTAATGCCATTTTGTTTCATCAAGGATTGACATGTAATTTTACTGTTAATTTCAGCATAATTTATACTGGAGGGAGACAAATTATGATCGGTATTAACCAAGGGTTATGTGATTTGTATTCCTTTTTCAATTGGCAGACATAATGCTATTTAAACCTGGATTTGTAACAGGTCTTATTCATTTCCCGTCTGGTCAACTGAGATAGAATGCCATGTTCAATGAGATATAAGTAAATGCATATTTTTTTAAATTATGATAGGAGTGTTCCAGAATAGAAACTAAATTCTATAAAGGCAACTTTTTATTTGGTAGTGTCATAAAATATCCCAGCCCAAGCTGAAGCTTTATTAATCAGTAGCGCAGAATCCTCTTATAAGGTCTAAGAGTTTAGAATGTCAAAGCTCCTTGACATTTAAATTGTCCTGTAGCCTCCCACATGGTTGAAGTTTGAAGGTTATTGACATACTTTCACTATTACTTTGTTTAGGTATAAGTTTTTTTTACTATGATGTGGCACAAGACCATCTTCGACCTTATGTGACTTTGAAACTGAAAGAAAATACTTAACTAAAAAAAAGAAAATTCAAAGTTTTGCAAGGCTGTTATTTTATGCATATACACTTACTGGCCACCTTTCTAGAACTGGGTTGGACCCACTTTTGCCTTCAGAACTGCCTTCATTCTTCGTGGCATACTTTCTACAAGGTGCTGGAAACATTCCGCAGAGATTTTGGTCCATATGGACACGATGGCATCACGCAGTTGCTGCAGATTTGTCGGCTGCACATCCATGATGCGAATCTCCCGTTGCACCGCATCCCAAAGGTGCTCTATTGGATTGATATCTGGTACCTGTGGAGGCCATTGGAGTGCAGTGAACTCATTGTTATGTTCAAGAAACCAGTTTAAGATGATGTGAGCTTTGTGACACGGTGCATTATCCTCCTGGAAGTAGCCATCAGAAGATGGGTACACTGTGCTCATAAAAGGATGGACATGGTCAGCAACAATAATCAGGTAGGCTGACACGTTTGAACAATGCTCAATTGGTACTAAGGGGCCCAAAATGTGCAGAGAAAATGTCCCCCACACCATTACACCACCACCACCCTGAACCGTTGATACAAGGCAGGATGGATCAATGCTTTCATGTTGTTTACGCCAAAGTCTGACCCTGCCATCTGAATGTTGCAGCTGGAATGGAGACTCAGACCAGGCAACGTTCTTCCAGTCTTCCATTGTCTAATTTTGGTGAGCCTGTGCAAATTATAGCCTCAGTTTCCTGTTCTTAGCTGACAGGAGTGACACCCAGTGTGGTCTTTTGCTGCTGTACCCCATCTGCTTCAAGGTTGCATACCTTGGTTGTAACGAGTGGTTATTTGAGTTACTGTTGCCTTTCTGTCATCTCCAACCAGTCTGCCCATTCTCATCTGACCTCTGAAATCAAAAAGGCATTTTCATCCACACAACTGGATATTTTCTATTTTTCGGACCATTCTCTGTAAACCCTAGAAATGGTTGTGCGTGAAAATCTTCATATTCTGAAATCACTTAAATCCTCTTTCTTCCCCATTCTGATGCTCGGTTTGAACTTCAGCAAGTTGTCTTGACCACCAAGCAACTGAACAGGTGTAGCTAAAAAAGTGGCCAGTGAGTGTAGTTACGACTATATCCTGTGATACTGTAGGCTTTCTTTAGGAAAGGAATAAGAAAAGCCTTATTAAGGATCACCCAAATGTAGTGTTTATTGGCAGTTTATACATTAACATTTACCTACATTTGCCTTTGTGAAAGCTATGCAACTAATATTTATACATTAAAGCCTTGAGTATCAGATAGGGCAAGCAGTGTACAGTGCCTTTTCAATTGTTGTCTTAAAGGGAAGAAAACATAAAATTATGTTTTAGATTAATGAGATATTAATTTATTGGTTTATATATTGCCATTTTATAACTCATCGCTGTACAATAGGTAAACAAGACATAACAAGTAGTTCATAATAGAACAATCAGACTTATGGAAACAAGAGTTAAGGAGGCCCTTGCTCAAATGAGCTTACAATCTATAAGCCTTCACCTAACAACTATTTCACAGATCAGCAGAAAGGAGGTATATATAATTATATATCAACTAAAATGTATATTTCACCTTGTGTCTTAATCTGTATGGCCCAAATTGTATTTTATTTTGCTTGGTGATCACACATGGATTGATGCAGTTGCAACATGATAATAGATCACATTTCTTTATGCTGTGATCCTGCATGTCAGGAGAGATAGCATGGACTAATTACAAATTCTTAGGCAGGAGATCATAGCACACATAGTGGTTATGGAAACGAGGTGAAAATGACACAAGTGCCATTCGTTTTAACTCTGACAACTGTCAGAATAACCATTTTGCATCCCCAAGTGCTCATGGGCTGGCAACAGAATCCACTGAGGCCCACGGCATGCGTTAAATAGTGTTTATATTATGTAACATTTGCATATTGGCCTGTTTGCCTCTTTTGTAAATGACAGATGTTACTTTGATCAGATTTTAAGACTGTCAGCCTCTAGAAAAATAGAACCGATTGCAGATATTAAGAGGACACACTAGTAAACTCCCGGCGGTATTTGTTTTGGAATCAATGACACAACTCTAAAATATAAAATAATCAGAGATAACACATTTTCCCCATAGCCATAGATCCTTTTAAATTTCCATGGAGCCCTCCTTCTAATGCCCTATGTTGTGGTTTAAAGTAGATGGATGTGTAATTAGGGTAGCTCTTAATGGGACCTCTGTCAAGGACATTATTATTATTATTATTATTCATTATTTTATATAGTGTCATCTTATTGTGCAGTGCTGCACAATGGGTAAACAGAACATAGCAAATCATAGATTACAATTTGACTTAAGAGGTAAGGAAGACCCTGCTCAAATGAGCTTACAATCTAGAGAGAGTTAGGGTTTATGCAAGAGGTAAATATTCCACTGTTAGCGTAGGGCAAAGGCAGGAGAGGGACTAGGAAAGGTGAGCTAAAGGAAGAAGGGTATTTCTGCATAAGATTGTGGGTGTCCTTAAAGAAGTGGGTCTTGAGGGATTTTTTTGAAGGACCAAACGCAGGGGGAAGACCTATAGGCAAGGGGAGGACATTCCAGAGGATATGGGCAGCCCCTGAGAAATCTTACAAGCATGAATGGGAGCCATAAATTAGAGTAGAGAAAGACAAAGATCATTGGATGAGTGGAGTGACCGGTTAGGAGGGTATTTGGAGATGAGTGGGGAGATAAAAGTAGGGGAATTACTATAAAGAGCTTTGAAAGTAAGAGTCAGGATTATAAAATGAATGAAGCATTGGCAACCATGATTAAGGTGATGCTGTTTGGAGGAAAGGGAACGAGTAGAAGACAAGGTGAGAGAGCAGGCCAAGAAGTTGTGGCCAGAAAGGGGGAAAGGGGAATTAGAGAAGTGACCATGAATCGTGAGTAAGGGCGTTAGGATGCTGTGCGAGATCAAAAGATGACTTGGCTTTCACATTCTCTCTGACATACCTTCCCTGCCCACCTCTTCCATGTGCCTGTGTCTGTACAACGCAGCTCTGCTTCTTATCTTGCATCTTCCTATTCTTCTGTATTCTTTATTCTGTTTTCTTTTTTCTTTCTTTGTCCACTGCATGCAAAAGCAGAAGCCATGTTATCTGTTTCAGTCCCAGCTCACTTTTCTAATCTTCTGATGAGTTGAGCTGATATAGGTATCTAACTTTAATGAATCATGCACTAGTAACTAGGGTTCTTGGCATCTAGGGCAGGGTCTGAAGTCTACCCCATGCTGACATCACATCAGCTACTGAAAGCAGAAGGGACACCAGGGGCATTGCTGCCCGTGGCCTCGAGTGCGCCCTCACCTTGAGGAACTCATGGCAGCTGCTCTTCCTGACCCTGCTGTTGGAGTTCTACCAACATCAACAGAAAAGTGATGGACTTTGGAGGCAATTAGCAGAACAGTTGCATCATTTATAAGGTTATTGGTCCAAATTCAGTATTAATAAATAAACTCAATATATTTTTGCACAGAGAAGAACACTTTTTCACTAAACCCTTTGCAGCTCATTCATTTGCTGTATTAATCACTGGTCAACATTATCAAGCAAGATTAAGATGGTGGCTCGGTATATGTGTGATTTTGCTTAGTCATTTATGAGTTATTTTGTCATTTGACATAATAAGAATATTTTATGAAATGTAGTCCTTTACGCATAAATCTCATGTAACATCCAGTGTGATATCTTCATCTGCTTTTGCTAGCTATTTAACTTGTGGTCTATTCGATACTCTATGCCATGAATGCAGTATCCACTGAATGAGAATTAGTCGTGAGTGACAGCCGCTGATGTGTATTTGCCAGGTAACTTGATCTGCTAGGGTGATACAAACTTTTGTAGGGGTGGAAGAAAGTAGAAGATCTCAGAGGTCTGGGAAATAAGTGAAGAAACTCATACTGAATTCAGTTCGCTGTCGAATGGCTTCAATGCATGAGCATAACTAAATCAGCCCATTATTTTTCATACTTTCTCAGAATGTAAGATTTATGTGGCAGGGACCTCTTTTCCTAATGAATTCATACCTATTATACCTCGGTCAAAATGTCTTTAGACTACTGTACTTATATGACTGCACATATTTCACCTCCCCTTTATCTGAATTAATCAGATAATATGAAATAGAAATATATATACAGTACATAAAAATATACTAAGCAGACAGAAAATTTTAATCTTTTAATATTTTTCTCTTAGTTACCAAGGACATAATTACTGTACTAGTTAATACAGAACTGAAGAAAATAGAAAGACTTTTTCCGGTGCAAGATATCATAGAATCCACGGCAGGTCCTTTTCTTAAAATGATGCTTATGCAAAGGTATGGAAATCAAAAAGGGCTGCTCATGGGGTTAGGAAGCTGGGAGATGGCTAATTGATCAATGGGCTGGTCGGATTTATACATTTTGGGCTAACAGAGTTATGTTTACCTCCTTCATGTTGTAATCCATAGCCATGAGGGTCTACAGAAATAACAAATTCTAAACAGTAGACACATGCAAATGTGTCAAAAATGACTTTTTCATTTTGTTTCTGGCTCATTCGTTTTCAGGCAACAAAAAGTTAGAGGATTGGGGACAGGACCACACCGCAAGTGACACCATATTGTCCTGAGTTCAAGTTAGGGCAAAATGGTGGATCGGGAAGAGGACATCACCAAACTTGCTGCCATTTTGGTGGAAGTTTCCTGCCAGGTTATGTCTGTGGAGATGTGGATAGCATTGAAGATAGCAGATTAAAGATAGAAGAGAGGGGAGAAGATTAAAGATAGAAAATGAAAACGAAGAACATGCGGAAGTGGTCCTCAGAGAATGTAGGGAAACATTTAGAGAGTGTGAGAGAGAGCGAGTAAACAAGAATGAGTGTGTGAGAGAGTGAGGGAGATCTGGCCTCGTCTTCATGGCTTTGAATAGCTGAATTTATCAAAATTCTGTAAATTTGTACTTTGTATTAATCCAAATGCACAAATCTATTAAACAGTGAGTGCATGTAAGTTGGCAACAGCCATTTTGAATATTTACTACTGCCAACTCAAAACTGCATGCACATAAAATGAGACTTCAATCACATTCACTTGACCACAGCACAGTTGAATGGATCTGAATGACAAAAAATATGTGCATCCATTAACCTCATTTTAGCATTTCTGTGTTTCTTTTATGGATTTCTGTGCAGTCATTTCAATAAACTATGTGCTGGAAATATCTTCACTGTCTACATTGATTTTGTTGATTGAGTTGTGTTTGTTGCATGTATATGGCTGGACAACTGACAGGACTCATTCTCTGGAAGAGTAACGACGGACTCACATCCAGGAGCAGAAATTTCTGTTCTTCCGGTGTTAAAACTATGACTACCCAAGCCACACAGATGATCGCCTACAGAGAGGTGTTTTTTCTTTTTTGATCAACACATAATAAATCATCAACACTTAAAAAACATGCAACTTGACGGCTATGGCATGGCTTTCTTAAGGTGAGTTCACGGCCAACACAAGAGGGGACATCTTCCTTACAGGGCCTGTCAGCAGTCCAGACATAGAAATGATAGCATAACCGCATGATGCGTGTCTGGTCTAAACAAAACCTTTGTTCTTTTTATGATAAAATACTTGAATATTGGAATTAATGGCAGGCCAAGTTATGAACGATTAACATTAGATCCACAACAAGGGTGCAACTAGACCATATTATTAATGTAAAAATAATCAGCACCATAGTAAAAATGGGTTATTATTCATTTACAAAAAAATTATGATCGTTATGCCATCTGACTATCTGAACCTTTGACCTGGGAGCATTCTGCCCTTCTGGTTGCTAATGTTAGGTTTTAGAACCTGACCAATGTTGGAAGCCTCTACTACTACCACTGTTATTACAACTGTGTCTATTTATGGACAGTAAATACCCCCTACTTTAAAATAGTTATTCTGTAGTGTATAGGAGTAAAGTACTAGTTTTCATTAACCAATGTACATCATTGATTATATCGGTTTCACCTCAAACTTTTCACTTTATAAAACATTTAAGACATAGGTGGACAAATCAGATTAAAACTATAAATCCTGCCCAGCATAGCTTTACACCATTGCATGTGATGTTGTGTTGCATTAGAAGAATATATTGATGTTCCTTAGAAAGACATTCTTAAAATATTGAAGCCAAAGTCATTGTTTGCTTCAGAGAGGTTCATAGCTCCGCACCTTAACATGCACCCAGGGAATCATAAAAAATATTGTACGGATAAACATTGAAAGAAGAGGTTCACAACTCAAGTACAATAAAGATATGGCAGTTGTAGTTAGAGTTTTTACTATTAACCCATTTGCAGCTTGGGATGCAGAATTTATTTTAGATGCCTTTTTTTTATTTCCCCACCAAGCTTCTCACTAGGGTGACCACATTTTATTCCTGTCATTCAGGGGCACATTAGGAAGCAGATGAAATTACACACACAGGCATATATTATATATATATATATCAAGCAACAGAAAAGAAAGACTTCCTCTAACTTAGCGCTTTATATAATATAGAATCCACAAGATAAAAAAAATGTAAAATACTTAAATTTCAGTGTATGCGGGTTGTTCAGCGGTCTCAATTGGCGTCTCTCAACTGCAAATACCACACGGAATATAAAAAGCAAAGAGAGACATCATAGTGCAAAAAACATCACTGCATCCAATAAAATTGGCCTGCTCACCAAATTCAGAGCCAAATTAAATATTTAGGCTCATAAAGCTTAAGTTGGACACTCTTAAGGCCGTGTCCCAAGCCCCTTTTTGGAGAATAATCACTCAAGATAGCGTATATAATTAAAAGTTTTAACCCCTTAACGACAAAGCCCGTACATGTACGGGGTTGCAGTGTAACGTGATAACGACAATGCCCGTACATCGCCCTCCCCAGAAGAAAAATGGCTGCCGCCGCACCGAATCGGCTTAGGAAGCAATCATAATTGCTTCTTAAGCATAAACTGTGTTGCTGACATGCCTCGAAACAGTATTGTCCTTAAGGGGTTAAACAATTTATTACTTCAAATAATTCCCATGCATGCATATATTATACTAATTATATGGATTATATACCGTATTTTTAAAAAAATGTGTGGTCCAAAAACTGGGTGCATCTTATACAGTGGTTGTAATTACTACGGTACTTCCCAGTAACTCCCTGCAGTCACACTGCCGACTGGCCCCGCCCCTTCCTGACTCACTGTCAATTGGCCCCGCCCCCTTCCTTATAGCATTCACACCGCTCAGACAGCAACTCATCTAACAGTAAGTATAAAATTAATATTTGGGCTGCTGAAAGTTAGGGGAGGTGGGGATTAATTTAGGGGCAGTTATGGTTAATGGGGTGTTTAGGGTTAGTTTAAGGGCAGTTATGGTTAATGGGAATTTAGGGTTAATTTAGGGGCAGTTACGGTTAATGGGGCGTTTAGGGTTAATTTAGGGGCAGTTATGGTTGATGGGGTCCTTACGGTTAATTTAGGGGCAGTTATGATTGATGGGTTCTTTAGGGTTAATTTAGGGGAAGTTATTATTGATGCGATCTTTTGTGTGCCTCAGTATATAATGATAAAAATTATGCTGTACCCCTGTCAATGTTTGCCTAACCATAGAAACTATGTAGTTTTAAAGTGTGTGTGTGGGGGGGGTGCCACATACAGGATCTGCCACAGGTGCCAAATACTCTAGGTAAGCCACTGCATAGTGCGGCAGTCAGGCCCAATGGCCATGCCTCAGTTCTTCGTCCCACGTCTTAAAAGGGGTTGGATGAAGAGCTGAGGCACGGCCATTGGGCGGCGCGGTGCGTGCACGCCGGCCGCTTTAATTTCATTAGGCACCTGTGGAGTGACTGCCGCATGACGGCCGCTTTCAATGTCGCTCGCAGCCGCTTTGGTGGCGCAATGGGCCAGTTGACTAGTCTTGCCCCCCAGGCCTTAGGCTGCCAGCCCTCCCCTGCCGGTATTATACTAAGTTAGGAACACTATAATTATTGTAATTGTTTATTATATAGTATTAATAAAAATAAAATAGTTGCACATTTTGAAATGATTTATTTTTATTAAATTTAAATTGTCAACCCAATGGTGTATTCAGCGAGGCATGAAGTCTACTAAAAGTTATTATGTGCGGATTAAGCATATCACAAATCCTGATGTTTTTGTTCAGAACAGAAATTTAATTGTCAGTTATCATTTCCTTCACGGAATTACTTGTATAAATCCATTTGGTTCCCCCTGTCTTTTGTTTTACAGATTATAGTACTTGATTAATTTTTAAATTGGAGAAATTAGCTGGGACTTTGCAGGACAAGATATTACACAGTTTGATGGAAATCTCCGCTCGTTCTGTCTTTTAATTTCAAAATCCGTAGCAATTCCCAAGCGCTTTTCAGATTAAAGTAAGCTTCAAGACAAGGCAAGCACTGAAGCATTTAATTCCTTATTTTGTTTTTTTATGGGCTAAGAATGTATTTAAATGTACTTATTTAAGAGAGTTTACATAAAAACACAGGTATTCATTTCAATTGTGTCCTGTAGAATGTAATCAAGAACAAATCTATCAAGTTCTTTTGGGCTTCAGTAAGTACAGATCTGTTTCAGCTTTGAAGCCTGAAGAAATAATCTTTTCACTTTTAAGCACTATTTTGGATGATATTTGTACAGTATGTCCAACTAAGACAAATACAATGTTTATGTTGTGGCCTTTCATCCACAAATAATTACTATTTTTAACTTGCAAACCGCTCTAGTTTAAAGTCAGTGGAAGGAAAAGATCAATATATAGTATTTGTTGCTTGTTTACGATCTCATGCTGTAAGCAAGCAATTGTCCTGCCAACTATTATTACCGCTACCATGATATCATTGTTCTTCTGTAAATCTCTAGAAGAATCCAGCAGTAACACTAACATCTCAGTCTACAGTGCGTTAATGTATGTTTTTTCACTCTCCATGAAAAGATCATTGTCTTCCATGCTTAAAAAAATAATAACAATAGGAGCTGAGATACGATATAGACCATAAAGAGAGAGATGTGCTCATAAAACTGCTGGGAAGGGTCAGATATTAGCAGAATATTGATTGGAGCGTATACTGTAAGCTCATAAGAGCAGGACTCTCATCTCCTCCTTTACAGATATGTCTTAACTTGTTAATTGTCTGTTTAGTCTTTTGTCAGTTTTAATGGTATTGAGAATGTTTACCCCCCAGTTGTAATAGCACTATAGAATCTGCTGATCTTCTATAAATTAAGTCAACTGTAATCTAATAGTACTGTTTAGATCCTCCAGCCTTTTGCATCTTATATTATGTCATACCGTGTTATTGGCATACCGTGTTATTGGCATACCGTGTTATTGGCATACCGTGTCAATGGCATACCGCGTCATTGGCATACCGTGTTATTGGCAAACACCGTGTTATTGGCATACCCGTGTTATTTGGCACACCGTGTTATTGGCATACCGTGTTATTGGCATACCGTGTCATTGGCATACCGTGGTAATTCTTTAGCCTTTAAAGCAATCAAATTCATAACATTATCAAAGTCATCATTAATATGTTCTATATCAATTGGTGAGCCATGGTATCCAAATCGATCAGATGTCTGCCTTTGTGGAAAACCTATGTTCAAGTAGTGTTCCCATCTGTAACATACTGCTGAAAAAGGCCCTACGTCAGATGACAGCTCTTCGACCAAGAGAACTTTCTTATCTCCTGAGTTTAAAGTAAAAAAGGCTGAGGGTATGGATGAAATCGTAAAAGTGGAAAAATATGATGTCATATCCCAGCACTCTGCAAAGCCCTGGCAAAGAACACTTTGCTAGCGGTTGCACAGACCTCCAGGCTATGGTGGCTGTTAACTAGCCTATAGGACAGTTGCCATAGGCCCCTAAGTTAAACCTTGGCCCGTGGCAGCATCCCATATTACCTTGGTTTATTGACAGCCCAGCATATAAATCATGGTAAGGTGCCATAAACTTGTTGTGAGATGTACAATACACACCGATATACATATGAATTGACAAAGGCCACTGAGTTGAGTAGGGATGATACAGTTCAATGATTTATCTGCTCAATTGGTTCTGCTTTTTAAAACCTAACAATAGAGCCATTACATTCTACACCTCAGGTAATGGATTCAGAGACGACAGAAGCACCATATTACATAAACTCAAAATCATTTTCCTTTCACACAAGCCTGCAAAAAGCAGAAGACATATTTAGAAAGAATATCAAGCATCTCATTATGGTTCAGAATAAAACATTATGCTAAAAGATCAGCATGAGTGTGATAAAAGACAGTGTTCTAGACACTTCTGATTATCTTGCTGATAACATTGTACCTGTTGGTGTAGACCAGTGCTGTCCAACTTTTTAATGAGGAGAGCCGCATACTATTCAGAAACTTGTGGCTGTAAAACCAAAGATTATAAAACTATTGAAATTATATGAAAGAAATACATTTTCTTTTCAGACAGGCAGGTTACTGACAAACCACTGAAGGCCACAGGTGGACTATTTGAAGGACAATGGTGGCATAGACAATAGTATGGACTAGCTCGGACACTAGAGGAGAAGAATGCAGTAGAAATGTATTTCTGGTCCATAGCAGGACACATGGACTATGTAATAAGCTGTAATAGGTTTAGAAAATGGACATTGGCAGTAGAAGTGCCACCTGGGATTTTTATCCCTAAAGATTCAGTAAGAAATGCTTCCGAAATTGTCCCTACCTTGGCTTGGTCAGATCATGGTACAAAGGGACCGGCGATGAATTCCACTTGTATTTATGTGCCTATGGGGACCTTGCATATTAATCCACCCCTCAACTTTTAATTTTGTCTCTTTCCCCATAAAAATGTCAATGATGTAAAGATTTTACCAAATTCTTAAAGTGATGCCTAAAATGATCAGTACTACAACTTAGAGACAGGTGATATGGCAGGTGAAAAGTGTAACCTTTGTTGTATGCTAAGTGTCCTCTATACATTTATAAATAAACATGCCTCGGTTACATCAAGAATTTTAATTCCTAGGCATTCTCACACATCTGAAATAATACAGGTACTTTACTGTACCAAAGTAATTTTGTGACATGCGGGGTAATTAAGAAGAACATACCTTCCCCTGTGATTACTTTCCATTAATCGAGCTATCGCATAATCACATGTTAAGAGATAGTTGTAACAGATGTTTTATTGTTTAGAAGCGAGAATAATTCATGAGAATTCTTTGCTGGAAACCAAAATGTTCCTCTTTAAATATTTATATTTAATTACCTAATGACTCTAACATAAGAAGGTTAACAGAATAGGGGAAGAAATTGCATACATTACAGGAAGCGACGGTCACAATGAAGACAGATATATGGTAGAATCTAATTAAGTCTAATTTGTAGAATAGTTTGGTTTATTTAAATAATCATATCAATATTATTGTTTCTTGTGGATATTTTCAGTTTATAGATTTGGCTACACAAATACGATTGATATAACCATCCCATAGTGCCATGTGTGCAGGCCTGGGGCAGCCATCTAGCACACAAGGCAAATGCCTAGTAGGCCACTGGTCAACATTGTCTCATACCCCTCAAATCTGCCACTTCAGCAGCAGATAGGGTTGTTTTTCGGACATTTGTATAATGAGATAACAAAATTGGCAAATTTTGTTAAAATTCTTACAAATCCAAATGCACAAGACTACAATATCTACAGTTCAATGATTTGTAGATATTGTAGTCTTGTGCATTTGGATTTGTATGAATTTTAATTTTAACAAAATGTGCCAATTTTGTTATCTCGTTATACAAATGTCCGAAAAACAACAAATTCGTGGAGAAAGAGAGGTGCAAAAACGTTTCTCTTTCTCCGAGAATCTAAATTTTTTTGGCCCATCAGATTACTTCGGAGGCTCCTCCCCTTTGCGGAAGTGAGCTGGGCGGCCTGGTTCATGGATAAAAAAGACAGAAGATCAAAAGCAGGAAGGATAGGTAGAAGGGTTGAACTTGATTATTTTTTTTCAACCTCAATTACTATGTTACTGTGTAAGACAGAAAAACAAGAAGAGGCAAGAAAGGAAGCAGAGCTGCAGGTAAAGGAGACGGTGACATGGAAGCGGTCAGCGTAGAAGGTAGGGAGACATTGAGACAGAGCGTGAGAGCATGAGTGAGAAAGAGAACATGAATGAGAGTGTGAGAGAGCGTGACCAAGAGCATGAATGAGCATGAGAAAGTGTGAGAGAGTAAATGAGGGTGAGTGACAATGACGTTTGTTTCAGAACAGAAAAGCCCTCCAAATCTTGACACAGTCAATACATGTTAAATTCAGACACATTTACTTATTTAATTAAACTTTTCTAACTTTATTACTATCACACTACAAGTCTTTTCACATATGTAGCTGATGGAATTGGAGATCAAATAGTGGCATAGCAGTAGTTTTGGTAAACTCTCAAAATGAACTCTGCAGGATTTGTGGGTTGATGTTAAGCTACCAATCAGTTAAGCAAATCCTCAAAGAAATTCTGCTGCAGCTCGGAAGGCGCAGCCTCCCCATATAATAATTATTTTATAATTATGTTTTAAAACATATTAAAGAATGTAAAAACCTAGTTACCTTTTTATTGAGAATAACCTCAATAACACCATGGGGCATTAATATGATAAGCCGTGATGTTGACAGAGGGGCCGGATATTATTGATGGCGGCCACACTCGTGTGTCTTTTGTCCAACCATTGTGCTTTTAATACATTTGTTCCATTGCAGAAACTGAACTAAAAATGTTCCATTTTAAAATAGCGTAGCACAAATATCTTCCAATAAACTCACCTTATAAGTGTTTATTGCACATTTAACTCATCCTGACAGTAGGTTTTCTTGTAATGTTTTCAAATGTAGAAATCGGAACATGTTTTAATAATGCATGTTTTAGACACGGAATCTATTGTGACTAGCTAAAATTTATTAATATGCATATTTTATAAACCCGCCATCCCTTATTAAGCAACCATTTCGTTATTTCAAATGCAGATGAATAGTATTTATAATCACTTAAAGCTGAACTGTCAACTGAAAAGAAACTTTCCATTCATCAGTACAATGTAAAAAGCTTCTATATTGTGTTGTAACTTTATAAAATGATCTGGCTTTGTAAGAAATTTTAATAATTTTTTTTCTGCAACTATAGCTCCTGTAGTTTTAGTTTTGTTCACAGGGTGAACCTGACCTCACATAACAAATTTAGGGTGACAAAAGACAAAGTCCATCAATTTCAACCTTGCTGTTGATACAGAAAGAAAACAAAACCCCAAATTAAAGTGATTTCCAAAACGCCTCAAAATTGGGAAATATTCCTTCCTTACTCCAAAATGTCAAAAAAACAAAAAAACTTTTTAAATACCAAAGCAGAGGAGGGAGACCCAGATGGCCATGTGCGCACACCGTGCAAATGCCTGCTCCATACTCACCTGATCTGCCACACCAGCCGCTAGCTGGATATGCCACACCAGCTAGTAAAAGCACAACACGGTGCCTGTCATATCCAGCCTTCACCCTTAAAATGCCATGGCCTCCTCTTTATCCACAACTTGGCCCTGGGAGGAGGCCTTTGAGTGCCTCTGCTCCTTTTCAAAGCCCTTACTTTTGAGAAACTAGGAAGAAGTAAAAGTTGACCACTCTGGTTCTGGTCCAACTATAGTGACATGTTTTGTAACTGGTACAAGACAGCAAGTGATAATTTAGATGGAAAAATCCATCTCTCCAAACTATGCGTTTTAAATAATGTTGTCCCTTTATAATTTTTTTAGTTCATTAAAACTCATAGAAACATATAATCTTAAGGCAGATATGAACCATTTTGCTTATCTAGACTCAGATCTTAATCAACCCTTATTCTTGTCTAAGATTCAGGATAGCCTTATGCCTACCCCATGCATGCTTAAATTTCCTCACCATATTGTCCTCTTTGAGTTCTGATGGGAGGCTGTTCCACTTATCTAGCACCCTGTCCGAATAGTAAAACTTTCTTACATTGTTTTCTGAATAAAAAATTAGATTTTTTTTTAAAATGGGGGGGAGGACAGAAGAAACCATACACTTGAGTGTTATCCATAAGGAGCGGGTTTCTATTCCAATCATTGCTGTGGTGATTCTACTACTTTTAACACTTTGTACCAAAACAGCTCTATACATACCCCATGCATCTAATCAGGCCAATGGGCATAAATCATCTCTTCTGCAGCTCAAAAACCCTGAGAGATATTTTATTATTCATTGTATCTGTGATGAGCTTTTTTTTATGATGCGGCGTGTAGCCTGTGATGTATGACAATAATAACGCTAGGCCAGTGTCTAAGACGCACTAAAAGGTCTGTATAGCCAGCTGGACTGGGTAGTAAAAAGAACAAAGCAAAACAATGAGAAATGTGATTCAGGCCTCATACAGTATACGCTCACGCCAAAGAATGAATGGGAAAGGCAGCTACTCTTCATTGGTTGATGCAAGACGAGCCCCCTGACGGCAACCAATAGTGGTTCTTACGGACCTTTGAATCCTGGTGTGATCCTACGGATTCCTGTAATAACCCCTGCTGTACTACAGAAGAATTAAGACTAGAAAACCTCCTACTCCTGGTTCTTTCTCGCTCCTAGCCTTTTCTGTGTACTTCCGCAACAAGGTGGAGCCTTGGAACTTCTGCACAAGGCCAAAATAATCCAAATGGACAAATAAGTTTAGAAATGCTTCTATTTCTCTGCTGTCTGCATTATTCTGGTGTGGTGTAGTACTTCTGTAACAGGGCGGATCCTCTTCCCCCATCCACCTTGTTGTGGAAGTACTACACCGGGACAGAATAATGCAGACAGGTGTAGTACTTCCACAACAGGGTGTAGCTTCAGCACACAACATGGGCACAACCTCTCCCCATTCCTTCAATCAGGGGATAGGGTGTTCCTCTGCTCTGTTGTGGAATTACTACACCACGCTGAGATAACTGCGAAAAGCCGCATAGACCACCAGAAAAGACAGAAGAAAGAACGCAAAAGAAAGAAGAAACAAAGTAGAGTGAAGGAAAAGCAGAGACACAAATAAGGTAGGGAGAGATTGACAGATAGCATGAGAGAGCAAGTGAGAGAGTGAGAGTGAGGGCCTGTGAGAGAGTGAGAGAATAAAAAAAAAACCAATATAAACCAAATGAAATTTTAGGGCTCTCTCCTTCATTTTCGTTTGATTCGTTGGGGACCCTCTACATTTTCGGGCAATTCATACTATATGAATTTAACAAATTTAAACGTTGTAAACATCATGAAAGTCATGAATACAGCAAACAATAACATCTGGTTCCCTAAATATCTAAATATGGCAGTTCCTTTTACAATTTTATGTAAAAGGGATTTTTTTTGCTTTTTAGGAAAGAATTTAAGGGTTAGAGAACATTCTGTGTAAACATTTTTTTTGCCTAATACACTTTTATATAAACAGATGTTGACAGGTGTTGAGCCATCTTTATGAACTATAATGTTTGATTAATGCCTTAGAGTAAAATTATTAATTATTCCTAGCCCAAGTCTGCTTTCTTGTTTATTTTGAAAGGGATATATGCAGTATATTCTCTATATCCAGACTTTTGCATTCATCTTCAGGCGAACATGAAAACGAATGCGAAGACACGAAGAAGAGAAGACAGCGGCGGTAAAACGTAGACGAAGACACACACACCCCCTGCTGGCGATCAATAGAGTTGCTCATACGGACATTTAAACTCCTGGCGCCAGAGCTGCTGCGGTACGCGTGACCCCGTATTAACCCCTTAACCGGAAAAAACGGAAAAAAAATGGACACAAAGAATGTCCACGAATATTCGCCCGAAGAGAAGACAGGAACCGGCAAATATTCGCAGAATACGAAGATCTTTTTTAGCTGAAGACGAGCAAGAAGACGAAGAGCCCCCTGGTGCCCAAGTCTGGTATTTGCTCGATTATAAGACGACCCTGATTATAAGACGACCCCCCAA